>PVJH01005297.1:0-114026 GCA_004026705.1 Nesogale talazaci | reverse complement strand
TCTCAAAGGCGAGGACGGCCACCTGTGTGTGTGTGTGTGTGTGTGTGTGTGTGTGTGTGTGTGTGTGTGCAGAAAGCCCCTCCTCCCCTGGCTTCCTAGAAGCCTTAGTGAGCTTGTCTGTCAACACCCCAGCCCCACCCCCAAACCCACCCCTCGGGCCTGTGAGTCTGCGGTGCCTCAGTGGCTCTGAGCTACCTCCCCGCTCCCTTGTCCCGGGGCTGAGGGATGTGGTGCTTACCCTCCCTTCTTCATGTTCCACCCTACTTCTCCTGTCAGCCTCAGTATCCCCTGGGGACCCAAAAAGAGGCGCTGCCTCATTTGTTGACTCATTTATTCTCCAGTTCTCCCACTTGCAAGGAGTTGGGGCTGGGAGCTAGAGGAATGAGGTGACCCCTCTTGAATGTCGGACATTACGCTCTCTCCTTTGGGATGGAGGTACAGGAGCGGCCATGGAGTCAGAAGCAGAAGCACGGGGCGCCTGCATCGATGGCATCGCTATGCTGATGGGGTGGGGAGGGGCCCCAGTGAACCTCTCTGGCTCCAAGATGAGTGTCCCCAGTTGGGCCAGCCCCTGTCGACTCTCTTCAAGCTGCTTCTGTGGATTTGACAGGTGACCGTGGTCCCCGCTCTTCTTTCCAGTTGGAGCTGATTATTGACTCCGAGTCTGGCTTTGCGTCGTCCACAAACATCCTGAATCTGGTCGATCAACTTAAAGGCAAGAAGATGAGGAAGAAGGAAGCCGAGCAAGTGCTCCAGAAGTTCGTGCAAAACAAATGGCTGATCGAGGTGCGTGGTCTGCTTTCCCCAGCCCGACGCCCGTTTTGCCGCACTCCCCCCACTCGTGCCGGGCCTCGACAGGCAGGCAGACGGAGCTGGAGGCTGCTGCGTGCGGGGTCGGGATTCCTCTCTGTCGTTTGGGGAGCCTGTGCTTCAAGTGGTTCCAGTGGCCTGAGTTCCTGGATTCTAAATGGGGTGGTCTGACTGGATACCCTGTGATCTGACCTGAGGTCCCTGGCAGGCCAGGCCTTGGTGGGGAGGGGGAGGGGGCCCCATGCTCACTGACCATCCAACTTGGGCCAGGATCTGCTGGCACGAACTTCACACCCAGGCTGAACAAGCTGCGACTCTCTGGGGCCAGAGGCGGAATCCAGAGTCAGGTCTGGGTGACTGTCACCGGGTGTCTTTTCCGGGGGGGCAGCAAGATTTGCCGGGCATAGAAAAGATAGGGACATGGAAGCACATTAAAGCCACCCATGTGGTTGCGCACATCCAGTGCTGACCACTGTGGCATCCTTGTTCCTCCCTCTTGGGGCGCCGCTTTTGACCGCCCGGTTCCCTGGCGTGAGGCTCGCAGCTGGACGTTGCCAGGCGGCGGATAGCAGAACTGGGGGCACGTGAACCAGCTCTCCTCCTGGCCTCCTCCTTTGCCCCTGTCCTGTGGGCTTCGGGGAGGCGGGTGATGTGGTGGGAAGCCCAGGTCTTCTCCAGGGTCCGTCAGACGCGCACTGTGAGTGTCGGCTCCTGCTTCTTCCTCAATACAATGGACTTGGGAGCCCTGGGAGGTTCTGTGTCCTGTGCGGTGAGTGGAGGCTGAAAAACCCGACCTGCTGACCTGCCCCGCAGCCGAGGCACTGTGGGAGGACTCTCGTTTTCTCATTGTCTATTCTCCTGGCTGTTGCAAGTACACACAACAAGACACACCCAATCCTGTCATTTCCACCTGTACAGTTCAGAGACGTCGATGGCAGCCTTTGAGTTGCGTGACCATCTCCCTCAGCCCCTCTCTGGTTTTAGCATGGACTCATGGCCCGCCCTGGTTCCTGTCTCATCTTTTGAGTCACTTCTCAGTGTGATCCCCTCCTCAGAGCTTAACAGAGCGTATTGTTCAAGGAAGACTTTTTTTTTTTTGGGGGGGGGGGGAGGCCCAGCCTTGCTCCTGGAGAGCTGCTGCTGGATTTGAACCGCCAAGCCAGTGGACTGCAGTCCCGCACTCAACCACTACGCCACCGGGGCTCAGCCTCAAGGAAGACTTTCTTTACTAGTGAAGCCAGACTATTGTCTGATTTTAAGATGACTTCAGGGCTTGCTTTGGGCTTAAGGTTTGAAAACTATATAACTTAGGGTAATACTTTTAGGGGTTCATCTGGCCCCCACGGCCCCAAAGTCTGGAGTCCATGAGAATTTGAAATTCTGTTCTGCATTTCCCCCCCTTTGATCAGGCGTCTTGAATGGAACTCTTCAGTCATGGTGGCCAGCACCATCGAGTTTTCTGGTCTCCAGGCAAAGGAAGCCAGGGAGGCCGTGTTCACACGACTCTAAGGCTCTAGAAGCTACTTAACGCACTAGGGAGTGGAACAGAAGTTCTAGAGATGCCGTTGAGCCAATTTCCTGGCTATTCCATGAAACCATGACTCTGTTTCCAATTCAAGGAATCAAATCCTAGATTTGGTTGTACACAAGCAGCCTTAGCAGCCACCTGATTGTTTCTGGTCTGTGTTAGAAAAACATGGCCCCCAGCTTTTGTCCAGTCCAGTTTCTACAGTGAATAACTCACCGGCAACATCAAAGGAGAATCAGCGTGGCGGCCCTGTCACCGTAGCTGGAAACGCGGTGCTCCAGAAGCAGCACCCTCCAGCCTGCCCCACCCCCTCCGTACCGCCTCCCCTTCAAACTCGGCTCTTCTTACAGTGGCCTTTTCGCCTCAGTTTACCTAAGTGAGCTCATCCAGTCGTTGTCCTTCTATGACTGCCTGATTTCATTTAGCTCCGACTATATTGTAACATGTATCGAGACGTCTGACCTGCACAAGCCTCTTCAGAGTGTTGAGCATGGAGGTCACCTTGAGGATGAAGGTCTGCCTGACCCAAACCAGAACATTTTCAGGGGCTTCACGAGCATGTGGACATTGGACCTTGACTCAGGAAGACAGAAGAGTCAGTGCGTGTGAACCGTGGTGCCGGAGAAGGACATAGGAAGTGCCAGGGGCTGGCCGCAGGACAAACAGATCTTGGAAAGAAACATGGCCAGAGCGCTCCTTAGCGGGAAGGCTGGTGAGACTTCGTCTTGCATATTTTGGACAGATTGCCAGGAGACAGAGCCCCAGGAGAAGGGCATCGTGCTCGGTGAAATTGAGCAGTCGTGAAAAAGAGAAAGGCGCTCGAGGAGATGGATTGAGGCGGTGGCTGCTACTCTGGGCTTCAGCAGAGGAGTGACGGTGCGGACGGTGCAGGACGTGGCGAGCTCTGTCCTCTGAGCCCGGGGTCGCCGCCAGTCAGAGCTGCCTCGACGGCCTCGGACAGCAGCACCCACGCCGCATCATCCCCCTCCACTGTGTGTTCATGCTCTTGCCGTATTAGGTGGGGCTGACTAGAGAAACAACTCTAGGGACATCCCTCTTTGTGTAAGAGAGCTGTTTGTCAAAGAGTAGTTGTAGATTGTGGACACATCCCAGCCCAGTCCAAATCTGGTCCATGAGTTCGACATTCGTGCGTAAGTCTGATATTCACCCAGGAATCGCTCTTCAGACTCTCGTCACATGTGCAGTGATGCCGCCTGCTGGAAGATCCCAGGCCAGTGGGCGCAAAGTCCTGTGACTCCAGTGTTGGCGGATGCATCTCCAGGGCTCTGGCCGCCCTCCGGGTGGCTCCATGTGGCTGGTCCACAGGAATGTGAAGCAGAGAGAGAGAGAGAGAGAGAGAGAGAGAGAGAGACCCACCTCTTCTGATGGCAGAGAGAAGTTCCCAGAATCCTCATGTGAAGGCCACTCCCACTGGAGGGATCAGTCAGTCTGTGCCTGGATTGACAGGCTAGACTCCACCCCTTCATTCTTTTATCAGGTTGACATGAAATTGTGTGACTACCACATCCGCTAATAGGCATTTAGGTTATTCGAACTTGGGGTTCTGACTACTGATGCAGTGAACATTCGTATACGACTCTCTGGTTTCAAGTCTTTGGGTAAATACCTATGACAGGAACTGCTCTTGGCCGTTTAGTGCTTCTACTTTTAGTTCTTTTGGGAACTGCCGCACTGCTTTGACGACGGCCCTACTGTTTGACATTGCCACTAGCCGTGGATAAATGTGCTACTTTTCTCTTGCCCTCTCCAACGATTCTTGTTCTGTATCGCTTTTCTGTTTTGTTTTAATCTTTGCCATTGCAGTGAGAAGAAATGGTATCTATTTTTTTTAAGAATGACTTTTTAATAATGTCCTTAATGCGCATAGCTCAGTGAACAGTGTTTTCCAAATAGCCAATGTATAAAATTCCACAATAATGCGTGGATAAAAGATTAATGAAAGCATAGGACATACCATTGGATTTTAAAGTCACAGTAAAAAAAAATTCACTATGATAGTTTTTTTCTTTTACATCTCATATGTTCTTTAAGACTCCTCCACTTGTCAAGCTTTGGTGCGGTATTAAAGAAAAATACCCACAATTATCCGAAAAAGCTACTGAAACACTCCTTGCTTCTGCAACTATGTATTGGCACGAAGCTGTATTTCCTTGATAGACTTCAAAACAATATATCACAAGAAATTGGAATACAGAAGCAAGTATGAGAATTCATCCGCCTCTATTAAACCAGATATCAAAGAGATTTGCTGTCTTTGGCCTGGTTCACTAAAGAAGCAACGCCAGGGATGCTCCTGTGTGTCTGTGTAGCGCTTGGTATCAAGGGGTATGTACACTTGTCGAAGTCAGCAAGTCCAAGTCCAGGCAGGCTCCCAGTCCGCGGGTCAGGAGGCTGGAAGCTTCTCCTGTTTCACCCAGCTGCGGGTGGTGGGGAACCTAAGGTCAGCAGGAAGACTGCCAGCTGGTGGCTGCAAAGGAAAACGAACCCCACGGCAACTCAGATGGTATGCTGCTGTCAGAACCAGGAGGCAGTACGGCAGGCTGTTGGCTCACAGCTAGAGAACTGGAGGCCGACAAGTCCAATGCAGGATCCCAGCTCAGCAGAAAAACAAGTAAGCTCTTCCACGGCATTGGCTTATATAGGAAGCAGGTCAGCCCCCAAGGGAGCGTCCTTTCAGTTTATTGCATCAGGTGCCAGCTGACAAGTCGAGCAGTCCTGAAAGGGGGGGTGAGGATTAGGGGAAAAGGAAGAGAAGAAAGATATTGGGAGGACCACAGTGAATACTGAAGCCCCGAGTTTATTTTACGCCTTGCTTTTAACAACCCAGAAACAACTCAGAGTCATGTTATCTCACAACTAAGCAGGTGTGCACATCAACAACTTATGTTCTGCCAAGTTAAACATCCTTGAAAACATTCTGATTTCTCAGGACTGAGAAAAAGTCTCTATTCTCTGTTGCGTCTACAGTGCTAAACTGCCAGGTCAAGCAACAGATACTGGCATTGAAGTCACAAAGTCTTTAGCTATTTCAAAATGAGCTTTAGTGGCCTACGACAAATGGGGTGTTGTAACCCACCCTAATCTTCCACGTGATTGGCTGTGGTTACGCTGTCATGGAGGATAACGAGCTACTAACTGCCCAACGACGGAGAATCCTGGCCCTCCCACGTGGACACGGAACTTTCACAACCACTGTTTTACAGTGCACAATGTACTTATTTTTTTAAAACTTTTATTAGGTAAACATATTTGCCGTTTTACCACAGTTTTTATTTTATCCTTTAGAAGTAACATTTAACTGAGTTTGGGGTGGAAGTCTCTACAGTTGAGTTCCCCTTCAGCAGTTTCCACAGAAGTTGTTCCGTGACATCTTTGCCTTCACTGCAGTCTTTTGCATTCTCTCTCGTTGTGTGCTCTCACTTCCTTTCTGGTACTTGACGTCCCTGCTCCCTTTTTGTCTCATCTTTGCCATTGACTCACATCTGACCTCTTAGTCTCATATCGGTCATCTTACGAGTAATATCCTTTATTTTGCATAGCACTCTGCTATTTCATTAAAAGGTGGTCTTGGGGTAGGCTTGGGTATTAAGTTTAAGAACAGTCTCAGAGGGTCCTTGTCCTGCCTTTTTCCAGTTCGGCTGCTGCTGCTGCTTTTTCAGTAAGAATTCGAGCGCTCCGTATTTTCCTCTAGCCTATCCAGGACCAGCCTACCCAATGACCAAGTCAGAACAGTAGTTGACTGTAGCTGGGTACCATCTAGTTCTTCTCGGCCTACGGGTCACTGGGGTTGTGGTTCTCAGGACTTCTTTCTTCTCTGAGCTTTTGGTTACCCTGTTGCTCTTTGACTCCTAAAGAGTACAGCTGCATGGTTGTTTCTCAGACAGCCAATTGCAAACTTTCAAAAGATGGAGCTCTCTACTCCCATAAGCGGTTACAGTCTCAGGGACAGGTCTGCCCTCTGTGGGGTCACTGTGAGTCATCCAGGGATGATGGCAGTGAGTTTGGATTGGTTTCCAGGTTCTCTTCACTAACGAGGAGGCAGCTCATGATTTCCGTCAGCCTCGTTATGCCAACTGACTGAGTTGTCCCAATAGACTATGGTCCTAAGACTTCCAACCTAGAAAACCAATCTTGGAAGACGCTTGGTTAGTCTGCGGAGTGTCTGTATTGATGTCTTCAATGACTATATGGGCTGTCCCACATGTCGAAAGTTCTGGAGGAGCCTTGGTAGCACTAGATGGCCCAGTTCTCAGCTGTTCTCTGAAAGGGCGGTGGTCTGAACCTACCAACTGTTTTGTGCCAGAAACATGCGACTGTTGGTTCCGTAAAGATTTACAGCATTGAAAATCGACTGGGGGAAGCTTTGCCCTGTCCTGCGGGGTAACTGTGGCTAGAATTGGCCCAGTAGCAATGGGTTTGGGCTGGAGACCGAACACCCTTCAGACTCCAAGTGGGGTTAGTTTGAGGACCTCCCTGGACACCAGAGTGTGTGGGTTCCCTAGTCCCTTCTATAACGTTGTTCTCAACTGACTACCATTGAGTGAACTCCAACTCACGGCCTCCCATCACACAGAGGCGATCTGCCTCTCCAGGTTTCTGAGCCCATAACGCCATACAGTATGGAAAGCCTCCTCTTCCTTAATGGTTAGCAGTCCAGTGCTCACCCGCCGTACCTCCCGGGCTCCTTAAAATGGTGTCTGTCACCCGCCCGTATCCTCCTGTGTGTGCGACATCATCTCTGGATCATTTATGACACCTACTACAATGTAAAGAACATACACGTGCTTACGTCTCTGCCCTGAGCTTTGGTCCTCATAGGAATGATATTGCTGCAGTTCTATTTCTAGCAGAGGCTTTCTGCTCCTGTAAAGACTGAGAGCTTCAGAAATCTAAAGGGACAGTCCTACTCTGGCCTGTCGGGCCGCTGTCAGGTTGCTATGAATTGCAGTCACCTTGATGATGCTGAGATTTCTTTCTTCCTCTACTTTGAGCAGACAAGGGCTGTATACTACAGGTCGTTGATAAGTCTTCCTCCAATTATAATGCCATGCTCTTCTTCAAACAGCCCAGTCTCTCTCATTCTGTAAGTAATATACACATGGAATAAGTATGTAGGGAGAGGTTACAACCGCGACATACACTTTTCCTGAATTTACACTGCGTGGTATGCCCTGGTTCTGTTCACATGGCTGCCTCTTCTTGGTCTGTGTACAGGTTCTGTATGCACACAATTAAAAGTGTTCTAGGATTCCCATTCTTTGCAATATCCACAAATGCTTGGGTTCTCTTCCTATGGTCTTTATCATTGAGCCAATACCAGGCTGTTTTGATTATAGTGGTTGCGTAATATGTTTTGATATCAAGGATCATGAGACTTCCTGCTTTGTGCTTCTTTAATATTGCTTTGACTATTCCAGTTTTTTTCCTTTCCATAGGAAGTTGTTCATTGGTTTTCCATTTCAGTAAACAATTTTGGACCTCATTTCAATATTGAATTATATTTGTAGATTACTTTAGTTAGAATTGATATTTTTACTATATTGTCTTTCAATCCACGAGCATAGGATGTCTCTACATTTTTGTAGGGTCCTTTTAGCTCTCTGTAGTCATGTATTTTTAAGTTTTCATTGTGTAACTCTTTTATGTCCTTGGTTAGATTAATTCCTAGGTATTTGGGGGGGGGGGCTATTGTAAATTCACTTTTTAAAAATTTCGGTTTCATAGTACTCAACTGATTTTTGTGCACTGACAGTGTACCCTTGTGTCAGTCTGAGTTGATTAGAGAAACAAATTCATAGACAATCAAGAGTTTTGGATGAGGGGGAAAAGTGAGCTGATACCAGGGGTTCAAGTGGAAAGCAATGTTTTGAGAATGATGAGGGCAACAAATGTACGTGATGCAATGGATGCAGGTATAGATTGTGATTCGAGTTGTATAAGCCCCCAGTAAAGTGATTTTTTAAAAAAGAGAAAGTTTTATATAAAAGAGTAATGGTTTGGGGCTGAGCCCCGGTGGCGTAGTGGTTGTGCGCGGGGTTGCAGCCCACTGGGTTGGAGGTTCAAATCCAGCAGCAAGGCTGGGCCTCCTACTCCCACCACCAGAGGGCAGTGATGCCCCCAAAACAAAACAAAACAGAACAAACAAAAATAGCAATGGTTTATTGAGAAAACATCCCAGCCTAGTCCACGTCAAGTCCATAAATCTGATACTAGCCTATATGGCCAATACCAGTCTATAATTTCCTCTTCAGAGTCCCACAACACATGCAGTTGTTCTGAATGCAGGACAATCACAGGCCAATGAGTGGAAAGTCTTGTGGATCCAGTGGTGGTGGGAGCATCTCAGTGCTGGCGTGGGTCTTCCCATGGCTCCTCCAGCTCCAGGACTCTGGCTCCGTCAGTGTAGCTCCATGAGGCTTGTCAACAGACATCCTCACAGTGAGAGAATGTGTGTCCCGCCTCCAGGAGGAGACAGAATCCTCAAGAGAACATGTCCACACAGAGGCCTTATTGGTTATGATCTGATTGACAGGCTAATCTGCACCCCTTCACTCGTTGACAGTAGATTGTGTCACTTCTACAACTCTGTAACACTGTTAAATTCTTCCAACGATTCATAATAGTTTTCTTGTGGGACCTTTAGGCTTTTCTAAGTATAGGATCATGTAATCTGAAAATAAAGTTTTACTTCTTTCCGAATGTAGATATTTCTAGGTCCATATTGTACTGTTTTGGCTTACATTTCCAGTACCATAAAGAGGAAGAGAGGGCATCCTTGTTTTGTTCTCACACTCTAAGGGAAGGCTCTCAGCCTTTCTCTGCTTAGTATAATGTTGGATCTTGGTTTGGGATATATGCCTTTAATTAGGCTCAGAAATGTGCCTTCTCTTATTTTGGTAGGAGTCTTTGTAGACAAGGGTATTAATGTTGGTTGAATGTCTTTTCTCTATCAATTGATATGATCTTATTGTTCTTTTCCTGTTTTACTTACGTGGTAGAATACAACGATTTTCTAATTACATATAATCAGGTGTGACTTCCACCAGATCATGGTATATGATTTTGTTTGATATGTTACTGAATATTCTGTTGGTTCATTTCATTTTTTGTGCGGTGTTTGCTGTGCAGGTTGCATGGCTCAGGTCTGGGAGGGCACATGTAGGTGTAAGAAAGTGGGGAGACCTCCTTCACCTCCATTTCCTTCCTTTCTGCCTTTGCCCGAGACTCTGTGAGTGGAGATTGTTGACACCTCTGGGCTGGCCTGGGGAAACCTGCAGAGGCAAAGCTTGTTCAGACCTGGGTGTCCTCCGGGCCAGGGGCGGAGGGGCTGCAGAGGTTCTGGCCTGACAGGGCCGAGCCAGGATGGGCCCGGTGTGTCTGTGCCCTGAGAGGGCCCCTCCCGTCTCCCCTCTTCTCTATAGAAAGAAGGGGAGTTCACCCTGCACAGCCGGGCAATCCTGGAGATGGAGCAGTACATCCGGGAGACCTACCCCGATTCCGTGAAGATGTGCAACATCTGCCGCAGCCTGCTCATCCAGGTGCCGCCTGCGGGGCTGGTGGGCGGGCGCGTCTCGGCCCTCGTCCAGCGTTCTGACTCAGAGTCCCAGTGCTGCTGATGGGCCTGGGCGGGTGCCTGCAGCACCCGTTTCTGTTCCTGCTTTCTCCTATTCCAGCCCAAGGGCTCTCCGTTTTGTTTCTCATCAGTCTGCTCTTCCCTGGGTCAGGGTCCAGCCATGCTCAGGGCTCTGAAGTCGTCAGGTCCAGCCTGCACGCTGCCCTCCGTGGGGACTTGCCACCACTGGACCTGGGCTGCATGCTGGTGTCCCCTTGGACTTTTTTGCATTTCAGCCTTGATAAGCCCCTGCACACCCATCCTCGGGCCGCCCCGTGGTCACCTCCACTCCCAGAGCTCTGCGGCACGTGGTGGCTCTCACATGCATTTGTTTGAAAGGCCTTTTGCCTTGCGCCTGCAGGCTCCGCGTGCTGGGCTCCCGCCTGGCGTGGCCACGCTACTGCTGACACTAGGGTGCTCCAGCCTTGTGGCCCTGCCACTCTGAGAGGCCTGCTCCTGTTGACTTGTTCAGAATTCTTTTGCTAAGCTGCTAGGACTCTGGGATGATTGTCATTATTTATGTGGGGCCTGGAAGGTCAAGATCCATTACCTGCTGGAGCTGCGTCCAGCCATGTCCCCGACGGCCTGTGACACAGGGCGTGGCCAGCGATGGAGGCCCAGCAGCCTTTCTCGTTTCAGGGTCAGACCTGCGAAACCTGTGGCATCCGCATGCACTTCCCCTGCGTGGCTAAGTGTTTCCGGTCCAGCCCTGAGCCCCGCTGCCCCCACTGTAACGACTACTGGCCCCACGAGATACCAGGTTTGTGATCCCGGCGAGCTCACGGGAGAGGTGCCTGGCTCTGAGCAGACACTTGGGGATGGGGCAGCCCCAGGAGGGTGTGTGAGCACAAGCAGGCGTTTCCACCCCAGTGGGGGCCCGGCCCCATAAGTCGAAGCAACTTCCAGCCCCTCTGGCTCTCCCATTCCTGGTGGGCTCTCTAGCAGCCAGCAGAAATGCCCAGGTACTTGGGGACCTGGTCTCCTTGTCTGCAGCCAGTTGAAGAGGGGACGGGAGGTGTGAGCCAGTTTAGAGGCCAGCTCTTCTCACAGATTGAACAGGTTTTCGAGGACACGATCTGCAAAGGAAAACTTCCACACACAAGAGACAGACAGAAAGTGGGGGCGTGGGGTCTCCGCTGCAAAGATGCCCCAGAGCCCAGAGATTTGTTAGGGGACAGCTTACAGAGTTGTTTGGGTCACTTAGCCAGCATGCTCCTGCCAGCATTACACAAAGGTAGTTTACAGTTCTAAGGCGTACAAAGAAACATAAGCATTTCAACCAAGTTATTCAGACAGGAGGGGAGGATGAGGCTGGAGCATAAAAGCTTGTAAACATGTAGGTGGCTGCTTTCTGTAGCCTCTGCCAGAGAACAAGGGGCCAAGTGTCCGTTGTATCTCAGACGGGCCAGCACTCGTTTCACTCAGCTCCCTGGGATGAGCTGTGACCATCCTTGGGCCAGGACAAGTGTGGGTACTGTCCCATTTGCCTAAGGAACACATGGCTTCTCTCCACAGGGAAGGCCATATGGGTCAGCTGACAGTGACCCAGAGTGTGGGGGTGGGGGCGCTAGCAGTGGCAGGTCTGGGCACGGGGTGGGGCTGTGATCCCAAGCTGTGGGCAGCCAGCACCGCTCTTCAGCCTCTCCTTGGGCTTTCTGTTCCAGAAATCTTCAACCAGGAGGAGAGGGACAAGGAGAGGGAGAAGGAGGCTGGTTTCTCCAAGTCGAACAAAAAGTCCCTGCGGTCCAGGCAGCACTAGTGGGGCGCCCTGCCCTCAGGAAGATGGCTGCTGCTCTGCTTGGAAGAGGGGCAAGTGGCGGCTTCCTGGGCTGGCACCCACCCTCTTACTTGTCCCGCTCAGTATCAGCAGGTTTGCAATAAAGCTGTGCGAAGTATCATGGCTTCCACTGTGCTCTGTCCCGGGCCTTCCTCTTTCCCAGGGCTCGGGTGACAGCTCGGGAGCCCAGCGTTTGGTGCCAAGCAGACGACATCAGCAGAGGCCCCTCAGCCTCAGAGCCGCCGCTGCCCAGGGCAGCTCCTGGTCCCCACGTGCGGTCAGTGACCCCATCGAGACCACAATCTGTACGTCCTGGACCCTTCTCTTGTCCAGGACTGACCTGGGCTTGAATGGGCTTGAGGCTGCCAGGCTTGGCTGGACACTGCTCTTCCCCCTTCCAGAGTGGCTGTTCTGCCAGCCACCTGCTTCTGCCAGAAGTCGGAGATGGCTTTGATGCTTCCAGCTGCCCTCCTACTTCAAGCCAGTGAACACGTTTGTGGCCCTTCAGCCCAGGTCTCGCCTCTGACCTACACTCCTGCCTGCCTGGCTCTCCCATCTGCTGACCTAGCGCCAGCTTCCCACGGTGCACTCACAGCACTGTCCCGTTGCAGACCCTCTGGTCTCCCACCGCCCTCCTGCCGAGACCCGCAGAACTCGAGTGGCCAGACTCCTGTTCGCCTCTCTGCTCTAGGCAGCCTCGGTGTCTCCTTCGGGTCCTGAGCAAGACGTCCTGGTTCTCCTGGGCCTTCACCCGTGGATTCCCTCCGGCAGGTGCTCTCCCCTTGCCGCCTGCCTCGAAGTCCCATGTCCTCGCTCTTCATTATCTCACTGCTGCACCTAATTCCCTGCTCTCCTTCCTTTCCACCTACTTCCATACCCACCAGGACCCTTCAGTTCTAAGGAACAGAAAAGCCGACTCAGACGGACAGAATCCAGGAAGGGTTTAGCGAGGCGTGGCACTAGCTGCAGGGCAGGCCCGGTCTAGTTGTCCTGGCTGCTGACTGAGCCACCCAGCAGGACAGGGTAGAACTGCCCCAGGGAGCTCCCGAGGCGGTAACTACGAATAGGAAGTTGAACCTTTCTCCCTCAGAGTGGCTGGTGGTTATAAACTGCTGACCTACGAGTTAGCAGCCCCTACGACGGCACCAAGGCTTGGTCTCTGTTCATTAACATGCCTTTTACTGGGTGTTGACATGGCGAGCACTTTTCAATCTTCTAGGTCTTCGATGGTAGACAATTCACAACAGTCTGGAGCTGATGGTCTTTGCTCCCAAACTATGTGTTCCTGTGATTTCGTTAGAGAGTGCTGTCAGGGTCAGTGTTGGAACACCTGCCTGTCTTTGACCATGTTTCCTCTGGGTGGATTTCGACAAATGGGAATCACTAGATCCACAGGTGAGCGAGCATGACCTTTTAAGGGTCATGGTTTCTCTAAATTCGGTTGCGCTGAACTCTACTTGCAGAACAGCCTACCCTCAACACCAAGGACAAGTTGTCAACATTTTCGTTAATGTATAATAAGTCCCCCAAGAGACTCCCTGCACTTGAGTCCATTCTGTTGATTCACAGTGAACCTATTGGACAGAGTGGTCACCCCTGTGAGTTTCTGAGACTACATTTTTATAGGAGCAGTGAGTCTCGTTGGTCGTTCTCCTGACCTTGTGGTTATCACCCCAGCCTATAATCCATTTTGCCGTCAGCAACCCCTGTAAGAGCATCTGTTTTATCTCTAGGGAGCAGTAAAACCATACTTTAAAAAAGTGTTTATTTTTCAAATTTGTGAGTGGATGAATGAATATTCACCTCATGAGCTCTCGGTCTTAGGCCCCTACATAAATGCCTTCCAATTTGTGCCTTAACGTCGGGGCCCCTCTGCGGTGGTCAGCTGTTGGGCTATGCCTGCCTGTCTTCAGTCAGAGGACGAGGGAGATGTTTGGGTTTTGTTTTGTAATCTAGATACAGGGATAGGGAGATGGTTTAATGGTCAACGTTCAGAGCCAGCCAGGGCTTGGGGACTTGTCAATCAGCGTGCTTTGCCTTTACTGAGTCGCTGCGTGGGGAAGGCGGCGGGGAAGGGCAGGGAGGACTCTGGGTGCTGGTGATAGCTGTCTCTTGGTTCGGGAGCAGGTT
This sequence comes from Nesogale talazaci, assembly GCA_004026705.1. Taxonomy (NCBI): domain Eukaryota; kingdom Metazoa; phylum Chordata; class Mammalia; order Afrosoricida; family Tenrecidae; genus Nesogale; species Nesogale talazaci. The sequence continues at coordinate 100,148 of PVJH01005297.1, read as the reverse complement.
GCCCGGGTGTGAGCAGGGCTGGCGGTCCAGCAGTCAGGTAGCAGGGGCACGTCTGTAGGACAGCTCCCCAGAGGTCCAGCTCCTGAGCATGCAGGGAAGGCCCCTCCTGGGACCACAGGGTCCTGACCAACCCTTTCCCAAGCCTGTCGGCTGTGGGCCTGCCTGGCCCTCAGGACACGTGGAGTATGAAGCTTGGGAAAGCAGCAGCCTCTAGTGACTGGATTTGGATCCACAGGAGCTGGCATTGCACACACCTCGTCTTCACTGGGCCATTGCCGGGGGCTGCGCTGCCTTCGCCCCGATCACACAGCTGTACGTGAAGTTGCACGTCTGTCCACGGCCTCTGCAGGAGCCAGGTGGTCAGGCCCCAGCGTGTCCTGGGCAGAACCTTCCCCGCATCCCGAGACGGTGGAGGCTTCTTCAGGCTCCGGCTCTGCTTGTCTGTAGGCCCAGGCTTGGCCCCAGGCAGGGCAGAGTGGGGCTCCCTTGTACAGGGGCTATGACCACCAGAAGCTGACCGAGAAGCTCAAGTCCAGGGCTCGCACGTAGTGCCAATACTTCACGGGGATGAACAGGATCTCCCCAGGGGACAGGACGCAGGACAGGAATGGGGCCTCGGCAAACCTGGGGAACTTCTCCAAGTCGGGGTTCTCCACGTCAACCTGAAGAAAGAAAACGCATTCTCCTCATGGGGTGTGTGTGGGGGTGGGGCAGAGCCGGGCCTGTGAGGTCCCTGAGGGCCTACCTGGCTCGTGTTATGGAGAAGGTGAGAGTCGTGAGGGTACACAGCGTCCGACTCCTGCGGGGAGTACAGCCGGATATACTTCCTCCCAATCACCTGCGGAGAGAACTGACTGTCAGCTCGGCCTCCCCGCCCCCCGCTGACTTCCAGCACCCCACCACCTCCTCTCCATGCCCCTCACTGCGGCCCCGCCCCAGTTCTCAGCGTGTGGCTTTCCTGTACATTTATTACAACCAACTGAAATCTTGTCATACCAACCCTCCACTTCTATTACGACTAAGTGAAATATCGCTGTAGCACACCCCACTGAACTCACCGCTGGACACTCGATGCCCACACAGCAACCCCACCAAGTCCAGGAGAAGGCGCCTCTGGTCTCTGCAGTGGCTGGGGCTCACACTGCCGGCCTGATGGAGTGAGCCGCCAACATGCGACGTCACCAACTAAGACCACTGAAGCCACTGACCGTGGCAAGCATTGTGTTGGGGTGCTAACCACCCGATGAGGGGGCTTATCCCCACACACATTTTCCACACGGAAACCAAAGCCACTGCCATCAACTACTCCATGCTGATTCACGGTGACCCGGAGGACAGGGCCGTTCCTGAGACGAACTATGGAGGCGCAAAAAGCCTCGACGTTCTCCTGAGAAGCGGCTGGTGGTTTTCATCTGCTGACCTTGAGCACTGCAGCTCAAGGAGAAACTTCACAGATGAGGAAAACGCCACCTGTAACCTTCCAGATGGACCTTCCAGATGGACTCCTTCTGGAGGACACCAACGTGCAGCTCGTGGAGTTACCGGCACCCGAGCCGGAGCTCACTCCAGGCAGTCTTGGCCTTCACTCCGCTGCTGCCTTGTTGCACTGTCGGCTTGACCACACTAATGCCCTCCTGTCTTCATCCTCTCTGTTGCTCCAAACTGAAAGTCCCCCCACCCCCCAGTAGTGAGCTGTCCACCCATCCAGCAGACCCTCTCCGAGTCCCAGGGAGAACCCTTCCATTCCCTGCCGTGGTCTTGGCTGCAGGTGAAGGGTCTGTTAGGTGAGGCTGGGAAGGAGGCTTGGTGGGGTCAGGGTTGCTTGGGCTGCTAGCTTCAATGTCAGCGGTTCAAAACCACCAGCTCCTTGGGAGCCAGAGGGGGCTTTGTAATCCAGCAGAGTCACCGTCTTGGAAACACGGGGGCGGTTTTGCCTGTCCTAGATGGTCAAGATGAGCCGACATCGGCTCCATGGCGTGAGTGTGGTCAGGCTGGGAGGGGGGTGGGGGCAGGGGCTCTGACCTGAGCGAGGAAGTTCTGCTGGGGATCCTGGTGAAGTGGTGAGACGGTTCCCTGGGGACCAAACCAGGCGTTGATGGTGATTTCATCCTCGTCCCCATCACCCAGACAGCAGTAGTCAGGGATGCTGATGTCTTGCTTCAACTCAGGGATCTGTGGGTGTCAGGTCAGAGGTCAGCCCAGGGTCGCCAGCCCTGATACCAAATGACCCACAGGTCGCAGGGCCCTTTGGGCAACAGCGAATTTTACTGTCCAGGACTTAAGCAGCAATTCCAAAATGTACCAAGAAGGAGTTAGATGTCACTTTTCCATGTTGACTTTCATATTTGTTTTCCTTTTTTAAAGAGCTTAATGTCAGTGCTCTATACTTAAAAACATATCAGATTAGAATTTTGTAGAGTGTGAATGATTGTTTTTTAAAAAAACTCAAATGAAAGAAAGCATGGCAGAACATCGAATCTCTGGAGGGCGCCATTTGTACATTTTAAACAACGTAAAAGCCAATCAACTAGCCAACTTGACCTGGTAAAGGAGGGATTTGTGTGGAGCTCACATACATTAACAAGGACGCAGAAGGTCCTCGGGCAAGAATGACACACGTGAAGTAAGGACAAAGCCTAGATGACACATGGAAACTAATTAGAAAGAAGGATGTTTGGTCTCAGCTGAAAACAAGATGCGAGCAGCGTGTCCTAGACTTGCAGGGAGGGAAGGGACCTGGGGCTGGATGCCAGCTCTCCAGGTGGGCACTGCCAATTCAGCTACCAAGGCTGAGTCAACGTGGAAGTGTGTGACAAGCTGGTACTTCAACGAATCAGTCATCCCTTTCCCAAGCGTTTCTCACCCCTCTATCTGTCTCCAGACACCACGCTCCCCCATACCCTCTACCTTTGGGATATGCTGACATCTGTCTCAGGGACCTAAGAGGCCTGGGCGAGGCTTCTCACTGGGAAAGCCACTGGGGCCTCCAGCTCCCTGTCGGAGGCTGTGGTCAGCCATCTCCTGGATGTTCACGGCACATGGGTTCTGGTGCGCAGCCACAGGGGGCCTTCAAGCCTGGTTGGTTCCCACATCAGGACTTCTACCCCACTCGATCCTTCTGGGGACCACACTCCCGTTTCACTTGCCAGCACATCGGGCAGCTGTGGAGGTCAGGGAGGGTGGGTCCAGCCTCACTTGGAAAGAACTCGGATCTCAACATGAAGAAACTGCAAAGTGTCTGACCAGCTTTCCAGTGTCCTTCAAGGCCCACCCACCAGTGCTAACCTCTGCCCCTGCTCTGCAATGCTGGGTCCAGCTCCCCCTTAGCACTGATCCCTGACCGGTGACAAACACCTCCCTCGACTCCCCTTCTCAGGCAAACATTGCCCCAGGGAGGCCCTGACTGACCTGCCCACCTTGTAGCCCAGGAAAGGTCACCCACAGCATGACCAGCCCTCCAGGGCCTGCAGCTCCAGCCAGCAGGTAGGCTGTTTGGATTCCAGACTTGGGAATCTTCCTGGACTGCGAAGCCACCTTCAACAGGTAGAGTCCAAGGTCCATGTGACCAGCCAGGGTTGGGTACTCAGAGAAGTCCAATCCAGCCCATGCCCAGGCCTGACAGCATCTGGCCTGCACAGAGGATGCTGGGCTCTGCCTGCTGCCCCTGACTGCTCTCCAGGACCTGGCCCCTCAGCACTGACCATGCAGGGGCTTTAGACCTGCCTGCAGCCTCCGGGCACCCAGGCCCTGGCTGCAGCCTCTCTCAGTCTGGGCTTCCTGGACTTGAGGGCCAGCCTCAGGCCCGGTAGAGCAGCACTGCGAGGCACAGTGGGTGTGTGCTGCTGCGGCAAGAGAGGAGGAGGGGAGAACTGGAGGAGGCGCAGGGTCTCTGGGCTTACCTGGTCAAAGAGCTGGTGCTGGGCGAGGTAGCCGACATCCTCTGGCTAATCCTCGGAGAAAAACCACATGAGACAGGAAGGCCATGAGCTGGGGCGACCACCTCCTCTGGACCGGCAGCTTTCAGCCCCCTGTGCCCTCTGCCTGCCAATGCTGGCCCCACCCCCCGACCTGCAGGGTGCTCCTTCCCACCTGCCCCCGCGCGGCAGGTCTCCTGGATGGCTTCCCAGCCCCGCTCTCCTCACATGGAGGCACGGTGGCACTAGGCCAGGCCTTTGGCAATGGAACTGGAAGCACAGACACAGGGGTAAGGTGTGCTTGCCTTTCCTTCAGCCTCTCCCCAGCTCGGTCTGTTCACTCCCAGCCTGTCTGCTGAACTGACTGCAGGCTCGGAGTGACCACAGGGGACAGAATGACAGCAGAAGACAGTAGAACTACACCCTGGGGCCTCGGAGGAACCAGGAGACAGAGGAGCTTCCCCACAGGGCCTCAGTGACTGCAGGGGACAGAGTGAACCTGCCTCTCCACGGCTGCACGCCTTTACACAAGCAGACGCCTCGCCTTCCTCCCATGGAGTGAGCCGTGGCCACCCTCTCAGCTGGCTGCCCACTGCTTACCCCCCACCCTCCACCCTCCACCCTGAGCCCCCAGGGACCCTCGGGACCACCAGTCTGTCCCATCAATTCTGCTCTTCCTCTTGGTGGGCGGGCACACAGACTGTTAACCCTTCACTTCTGTGTGTAGGCTTCCAAACAGCGGAATCAAGGCGGGTGTGGGCTTTGCCTCCCAGTTAATTCTCCCAAAGGCTCCATCCTTTATCTTCTCACCAGGGATTCCTGGAGGGACCCCCTCCCTCGCTGTGTCAGCGTGTTACCGAACAGCATCCATCTGTAGGGTCCTCTGCCAGGCCGGCGGGTGTGAAGACTCGTACTGTTCATATGGGATTCCATGGAATGGGAGGGGTCCTCTAGGGGGTTCTGGGAGGCTCAGGCGGGGTAAAGCAGGCCGTTCACCAGACCCTGCCTGGGCTGGCCTTGGAGTTCTCAGGCTGATGCTGCAGAGGGGCCTGCAGGCCCGGCTCCGTCTGCCATCACTTGGGTCCCTGTCCTTTCTTTTCTTCCTTCCAACCAACACTCCTCAGGCTCGTCTAGGCCTGAACCCCCTGCGGTCTCTGGCTCCTGCAGCACTGACCAGGAGGACCTGACTGTGCTTGGTGTCCATGCACAGCCCAGGTACAATGGGGTGGCCGTGGTTCACCCGTTTATAAGTCAGGGAACTAAGGTGTCCAGAGATTGGCAGAGGCAGATCGAGGCTTCAGCGTGTCCAGCAGAGCAAATGGCGCTGGGATTCCCAGCCAGAAAGCCCTGTGTGCACGGTGGGCTTGGTGGTGTGGACAGTGAACTGAGTGGAGGCAGCAGGCGTGGACGATGGGCAGTGAGTGCTGGTGAAATAGGACACTGCCAGACAAGGACACGTGTTGACAGTGGAGGGGGCTAGAGAGTCAGGGGTGGGGACCATGGAGATGGAGCTCTGGGTGGTCCTCAGGAGTTGAGTGACAAGGCTGAGAGGCCTATGGGAAAGGTTGTTAGGCCAACACAGCCATCCCCTGGACCCTGTGACTGCAGTGGGTCAGGAACAACATCTGGCTGAGACTTCAGCTCCTGGACCCAGGGCTAGCAATCCGAGAGGGCTATTGGAGTGTGTGCATAAATGCAGCTACTGAAACTAAGGACTCCCACCTTAGGGTGTGGAGAGGCCACTGAGAGCAGAGACTGGGGGTACGTGCTGTCCCGAGGATCAGTGCACCTTTAGGCTTCCCGGGAGAAGCCCAGAAGGACGGTGCAGCCGCTCTAGCGTTTGGACAGTTCCAGGCTGTGATCTGGGCCTCAGGGGTGGGAGGGCCCCTGCACCCCGGCCCGGTTAGTCTGAAAGGATCAAGTGGTGCAGCTGCCTAGAGGACCTCCCGGCTGCTCCTCACAAACCCCAGGGACCCAGCGATCCCCTCCCAGGCACGTCCCGAGAGCTGGAAAGTGTGTCTGCACACCAACGTCTCCTGCAGGGACGCGCCCCCTGATGAGCAGGGGAGCCTGAACTGAGCAGCACGGGGCACAACCCGGACAGACCTTGGGAAACACTGTGCTCGGGGCAGGCATCCCTACAGCAGTCTGTCCATCTGGACGGAGCAGACGGGAAGCCGGGAGCCGAGGGCAGAACAGGCCATGGCATTTCTTTCTCTGTGGGTGTTTCAAGATGTCGTGGACTTGGAGAGTGTTGATTCCATGAATACAAAACCGTGTACAAAACCCAACCCCTCCTAGTCTCTGCTGGGCCTGCCATGCTGACCTTGGTGACTGGGAAGCTTTCTGCGGGCCCTGGAGCGCACTGTGTCGCGACAAGTCATGCCGACATACCTCGTTCACGATGTAGCTGTTGATGAACTCGCTGACGGTCATGAGTCTCTGGGACCACTCCTCGTCCGTGTACCTGGAACCGACTTCCACTGGGACAGTGCGGCAGCCAGCAATTTCTTGGATATATTCCACGCTATTGGAAAAACTAGGAATCGTTAGACTCGCTGCCCCTGAGTCATGCCAACCGCCCGTGGGTTTCTGAGACCCTAACTCTGTATGGGAGCAGAAAGCCCCCCTTTCTCCTGCCGAGCGGTAGGTGGTTTCGAACTGCTGACATATGGTTAGCAGCCCAAGACGGCGTCCGTGCCCAGCAGGGCTCTTCTCCGAGAGAACCGGCGGGGGGTGGGGGGGTGGGGAATACGATGCAGGCACATGGCCTGTGCCTGCCAGGGGCCCTGAGTCTTGGCAAAACTTGCAGCAAACTTTTACTCCGATGGGTGCTGTGTCAGAACTCCGGCACATGTGCTGGTGGTAACCACTGGCCTTTCCTAGGACATAGTCAGGTACCACAGTTCAGCTCCAGCTGCCTGTGGGTCTGAGGAGGGACGAGAACACCCACACAGCAACCAGGGACCCCGGGGGTGTGAGGGCTTTAATCCCAGGGCTCTGAGAAAGGCCGGGCAGTCACTGAGATCCTGCACTTGCGGGCAGACTGGTTAGAAGCACGGCTAAGGCGCTGGTCGCTAAAAACTACTGAGGACGAGCAGGCCACCTCAGGTAGGGGTCGTCTAGCCGTTGGCGTGACCTTAGGGCCCGGGCCCTTTTCATTCTTTTGAGTCCCTCGGCCATCAACCCAGGGGCTAGGCGATGAAGGATGCATGTACTCAGGGACGAGGGAGGAAGTCGGGGAGTCCCAGGGGCACCGGGCCTTGGTGTGCCACCCACCTCCACTTCTTCATGCATGGCCAGTGGCTGGCCACACCTTCCAGAACCACAGGCCTCCCCGGAACCAAGAAGTGCTTCTTGAAGTGCTCGAGGGACGGGCGGTGAAGCCGGGGGACGGCTCTTTCTGGCGTGACAGCTGGAACCTCGCTGTGACTGCTCTTGGCTCTCTGCGTCAAAACCACACAACTGAGCAGAACATGTCACAATTGGTGGGGGGAGGGGAGGGAAGGGGAGGGCAAGCATTCCATGAGCAACGGGCAGCTCGGGCAGGGTCGGTCAGGTGCCATCAACAACAACAAACGAACACCTATGGGCTCAAGGTGTTTCTCCTTGCCCGATTCACTGAAACCGCTCTCTGTTCAAGGGAGGAAGGCAGCACACGCTGCTCTTCCCGGCATTCTGCAGCAGAGCAGTTCGGATCTCAGCATCTCTGGTCTCCTTCCCTTCATGCTAAGTCTGAGCCTGCCAATCTAGTCATCGATCTAAAGCTGAGTCCGCACCGCTGCCTGCCCACCCCTCCGTGAGGGGCCACCCTGTGCCTCTAATGGAGTCCCACATGGATGCCCGGAGCCTGGGCCCTCCTCTGAAGTGGGGAATTACATGGGACGTGCACTTCCAGGACGAGTGGCTGGTTCCGGCCAGCCCGCGGGCTCCATGGCAACAGTGAGGGCCGAGAAGCAGGAGGCCTCTGAGCTGGGTTCCCCCTGGGGCAGGCTTTGAGGTCATCGCAGGCCATCCCTGACTGCCGGGCCCCTACCTCACCCTCTCTGACAGCCTGGCTGGAATGTCAACTCCACAGGGACAGGGCCACAGCCCATCTCGGCGGCTCCCTCCAAGTCTGGGCCACCACTGGCATCTGACAACCACCAAGCAAAGCCCACACACAGCCAGGATGGGGCGCCGAGAGGGCAGGACTCCTCCTGCACTGCACCCCGTGAGGGGCAGGCCAACAGGAGGCTGAGCTCTTGCCTTGACACTGCCCTGTGCTGGAGGGCCGGCTCGGGGGTGAAGCCCCCTCCAGACTTCCCAGGGACAGACTTAGCTTGGTGTGTGTATGTGTGTGTGTTGGTTCGAGCTTGTGCTCTCTGGCGACATGGGGCAGAGAGCTGCGTGCACGCTGCCCTGCCTTCTAACAGGTCAACTACCGCACCGTGCCCAGGGCCCCCCAGCAGCCCTGGCGATTGCATGAAACATTCTTGCTGATGGAACCCCAAAGGGGTGTCCTGCAGTGTCTGCTGGTCACACAGATGCATCTTCACCTGCGCTTAGTAGAGCTGCGTCCCCCGGCACCCAGCCTGTCTGTGTCCTGGCCTCTGTCTCCTGTGATTATCCCTGTTGTTGTGTGTGCTGCCTGTGTGTACGACTCTGGCCTGGGCACGGAAGCTACACAAGCCTGACTCTGAGAGGTGTCATAGACTGGTCACAGGGAGAGAAGCAAGCTTGCTGTCCGGTTCCACCCAGCACCAGTCCCTGAGACTCAAGGCGGCCCAGGCGGTGGGGGACACTTCAGCAGGCTGACCTGAGGCGCTGTAAGCAGCGACTTGTCAGGTGGCAGCTCAACACCCCCCCCCCCCCCCCCCCCCCCCCCCCCCCACACACACACAAAACCGGCCTGTGCTGGCTCTCTCAGGAACCACAGTGCTGCAGCCCCCCTCCCCTGGTTTTGAAGAAAGGGAAAAATAGATTCTTTTCTTAAGCTGAGAACATGGCCCAAGCTGCTCCATTCCAAACTCCACGGAAAACACTTCAGAAAGTTCACGGAAGGATTCCACAATCCTTCAATTCCATCTTTCTTTCTGTTCCTGCCTCCCCTACCCCTCTAATCCCATTGTTTAGGAACTTTTTGAACCTGGCTCTTTTGTTCTCAGCCAGGGCGGAGTCAGCCTGGCTTGGCCTGGAAGACACTTCCAGAAACACCTGCATCGGCCACACTCACACAGGCTACCTTGGTGCTGGGCGGGCCCAACGATGCTGGGCCCTGGGTGGGCCTTTCTCTTGAAAGCAGGCGAGCCTGCAGGAGGGGGGCGACTTTCAGAAGGATGTCCCCGAGGATGGCTGCCCCCATCAGCAGACCCATGTCACAGGCCCTCAGGGCAGCTGTCACCGCGGCAGTGTCTCCGGGCGCCTCGCACAGACACACGGCTTTCAGAAGACAGCCCAAGGAGTACACCTGGCGCCAGCCTTTGTCCACGTCCTGCCAGGGCCCAGTGTTGAGCTTCTCCCAGGCATAGTCCAGGAGCACCTCGCTGGAATGCAGACACTCGCTGGTCCGGCCTGCGTAGAGGGACTCAGCAGCCTGCTGCAGCAGCACCACCACAGTCTGCTCCACCTGTTTGCCCAGGTCCAAGTTCAGGCCTTCTTTCGTGCGCGGCAGGAGTGCCTTCAGGGCCTCCTTGAAAGTCAGCCCTGTGCCTGCTGGGGGGTCTGCAAGATGGCGGGAGCCTTCTGCCATCTGGTTCAGTCTCACGGTGCCTGGAGGAGGAGGAGGAGGAGAAAGACAAAAGTTACAGTCCCGTGCAGCCCTGGCCCCACAGTGTCCTGTCCTCGTCCTTGCTCACACACACCTCACTGTGCCAATGGCTTAACAATGATCTCTGGTAGGCATGAACTCTGATAGGCGGGACCTACGTCTACCTGGTTCCTCATTCTCTCTGCAGGCCTGGGTACAGCCCCTGGTGTGCAGTGGGAATTGGATAAATGTTTCATCGGAGGGAACTGCTGGAAGACCCTTTATCTGGCATACGCCTTCCTAGCCCACCCTGGCTGCCCATTTTTAAATGACCCACCGTGCCAAGCGAGAAGCCCTGGTGGCAGAGCAGTTAAGAGCGGGGCCGCCAGCGGGAAAGTCAGTAGTTCAGAACCACTAACAGTTCTGCAGGAAAAACTTGGGACTTTCCACTTCCACAGAGAATTCCAGTCTCAGGAACCCACTGGGCCAGTTCTACAGGGTAGCGCCGAGTTGGCCTTGACCCCGTGGCAGTGAGCTTCGTCACAATGAACCTCAAAGGTTGCTTATCCTGCTGCCTGGGATGAAAACACACCTCTCACATCTATTTCCTTACAGTCTAGTGGCAGGTGTTTCATAAGCACATTACAGGTACAGGTTCTTAACTTCTCAGTGGAGACACCTGGGAGCAGCTCGTTCAGAAAGGGGCATCTCAGGGTGGTGGGTGCCTGGCTGCTCGCTGACAGGCTGGCATCCACATGGAGCAGAGGCTGGCCATCGGCTTCTGGATAATTAGCCTCTGTGTGGCCTCGGGAGGAGCCTTGCTGGTGATGTGGTTCTGCATTGGCCTGTCCACGAGGTGAGCGATTTGAACCCACCAGCCGCTCTGTCATTCTGCTCCCCTGGAGACGACGGTCTCGGAAACTAGGCTACCCTGTCCTAGAGTCGGCATCGAAAGTGAAAGGTGAAAGGTGTTTTGGTTTTGTGAAAGGTGTTGGTTTTGTGTTTGTTTTTTTGGGCATCACTGCTCTCTGGTGGTGGGAGTAGGAGGCCCAGCCTTTGCTCCTGTGGAGCTCCTGTTGGAATTGAACCTCCATCCCAGTGGGCCGCACAACCACTACGCCACTGGGGCTCAGTCGAAAGTTTTTGGGGGTGGACTTGAACCTACAACCTTTGGGTCAGTCGCGAAGCACACTGACCACCTGCAAGGCGGTCTTGGCCTCTGGAGGTCCCGGTCACCTCTGGCATGAACTTCCTTGACCGAATGAAATGCTCCGTGGTCTGATCTCCCAGGACTGCCGACATACACACACACACACACACACACACACACACACACACACACGCAGCCCACCCCCGCCCTGAGTCTTATTCCTGGAGCGTCTTATGGGAGCTGTAAAAAAGCAACCTCAAGAAATGCTCATCTTGAGCATCCAAAGGCCCTCAGGGGCCTCTTACCCAGCTTCTCACAAAGGCCTATAAACGAGCCTACCCAACAACCACTTACCCGCCTCACTATAAAACTGCCTTCCGCTGGGGCCTATGTACCAGCTTTGTAAACTGGTGTCTTACAGAGGCTCTGTAAACCTGCCAGCCTCCTGGGGCAGTTCAAACGGGCCAGACACTGGCTTTCCTTGGATACCGATGATGACGGGCTTTGAAAGCCAGCCTCCCAAGAGAGCCCCGCCAAGCGCCTCCTCTTGGGGCTCAGATGGAAGTGCCAGCGCCAGCGCCAGGGCCCTTAGCTTGCCCCAAAGAATGCTTCCCGAGCTTGGATCCCCAAGTGGCTTCATGTGTGTTGTCGCCTAACCCCCAAGATGCTTGGTCTCCAGCTGCTTTGCACTAAGGCCTTGGTGCTGTGGAGACCACACTGGCCATGCCACACCCTCTTACAGCCCTGGGAGCCAGCTGTCTGGGGAAGAGACCCCAACGTGACACACAGGTTTCCTCATGGTCACGTGAAGTGGCCTGTGAAAAAGCCCAGCCGTCCTCAGGAAGGAGTGGCCTTACAAAAAAGACCTTCAGAGACACACTTCCGTTTGCACAGTGTGATGGCTGTGCAGCGGCTGTGGGGAGGCTCCAGGGACCCGGAGCAGTGTGAGCCAGTTCCCTTTCTCTGTTGTGAACTGATGGGGGAGTGGTTTGCATTTCAGACCATCGACTCTGCATCCAACAGGTCCGCCTACTGGCCAACTCCGTGCCCTGCACAACTCTCCACACCCCTTGAGTCTCAGCCCTAGGAGGGCACCTCCCATGGGGCCTCGAGATGGATCTGAAATGCCAGTCCCCCACAGGGCCTGATGTTGGCCACACGAACGTGGACTTTCCACGGCGAAATGCCATGCTGGCCACATGGATCTGACTCCATATGCTTCCCAGAATCTCTGGCCGTTGGGTCTGTGACGTCTACTGAGCCTGACGGAAGAGCCTTTGTGAGAGGAGCCCTGGACTGCTATCTGAAGCAGTGGTCCTGGGTGGCCCTGTCACTTCTGTTAACTGTAACTCCTCCCATATTGGGTCCTTGTCTGAAGGCCAGGCCAAACGACTTGATTTTTTTTTTTTTTAAATAAACCAGTCTGCCATTGATTGCTCTATAGGGTCAGGATTCTTAATTCTCTCAATCAACCCTCCGGGGCTAATCCCATGCTGCCTCTGGGGCATGTGGACATGACCTTGGAAGAGAGGGGCCTGGGGTGGTCTGTGTGAATCGCCGCCTACTCTTGGTGTCTGAAGCACTCTTCCTGGGAATGGGCCTCATGTGGCTTGGCGGCAGCACCCTTCTGACCACCAGCCCTCTGCCATGGCCTCACCTGTGCTAATGAGCACAAGAGGATGTTGTAAAATTGATGGTAGTGATGATTACGCAACTCTTACATATGGGTAAGCCATCATGATGTGAGTTGTAGGTCAGCCAAAACGGGTTTTTTTGGGGGGGAGGGGGGCATCACTGCCCCTGGTGGCCGTGGGAGCTACCCAGTGCTGCTCCTGAGAGCCACCGCTGGATTTGAACCGTCAGTCCCGCACTCAACCACTTACGCCACTGGGGCTCAGCCCCAGCTTAAATGGTTTTAAACATTTTTGAAAAAAAAAAACAAAAACATTTTAGCTCACGACGTATTGGCCATACAAGAAAGACTTCTGGTCGATCAGTGTTGGAGGTTTTGCATTCTCTGGGGGGATGATACCAGGCACAGAAAGCACCGAGGGATCTTGTGTCCTGGTTTGTAAAGTTGGCTTTGCAGTGTCTCACTCTGGTCATGATATGGCTTCCAAGGGCAGGTCAGAGAGAAGCTGCGCAAACCATTTTCAGTGTACTGTGTCTTAGTTTGACCACTTCGCCCTTCTGAGCTCTTTCTCTAAGGACTTGTTGGGGCACGGAATGCTCTTCTTAGAAAGCAGACCAGACATGTTTTCCATGTGACACACTGAGTGGACTTGGGCTGAGCATCAGAAAGCACCCCTGGGAGTCCCTCACTGGAGCCTTGTCAAAGACTCCTGGTCGGTTTTATTCAACACACAAAGGAGTCAGGAACCGGCTGTAAGTAACTGCTCCTGTGCACACAGGTCCCAGGACGTCACCGGCTTGTTAGCGTTCACGCCACCGAGACTCACACGTGCACTAGACTTGTGAGTGCACGGTTATCACTGTCGAAGAGGGTTCCAGCTTGCTAAACCAGAGGGCCAGCCTCCTTAGGAACCAGTGGTGTGAGTTCCCTAACTCAACTTCAAAATTGACTTCCCTAAGGCACCTCTTGGACGTCTCGGCGTGGCCTGGCCACGCAGCCGCCCACGGGTGCTTTTTAAGCCCTCCCTCACAGCGATCCTGTGTTCCAGGGAATGAAACGCTGTCCGGTCCTGCGTCATCCTCACGCCTGTCCTTGGGCTTGGCCCACCGATGCAGCCCCTGTGTCAGTCCACCTCATGGCGGGCTTTCCTCCTGGTGGCTGCCTCGCTACGTTACCACGCACGACCTCCTTCTCCAGAGATGAATCGCTCCTCCATCCTGAGAGCACGGTGCCAGTGCTCAGGGGCGTCCCAGTGGGCTTCTGGGCTTCACCAGCTCCCACCTGTTCCCTGGGAAGAGGTCACCTGGAAAGTTTTTGTAATTTTTTTCAATTCAGTAGTGGCCACATCAGACGGAAGCTTCAAGATGAATCGCTTTCCGCAAGTGTTTTGAGAAGGATGACGGCAACAGACGTGCTTGACACAATGGATGGGTGGTGATAAGAGTTGTACGAGCTGCCGCCTCCACCCCCACCCAAGAAAAGAAAACAGAAGTAAAGACTAAGTATGTATGTCTATCTTGTGATGAGAGCTGTAAAAGCCCCCAATAAAATGATTTAAAAAAAAGAAAGAAGAATCGTTTTCTGGAGAGCACTGTCAATCTGTCTGGAGTGGCTCCATTAATTTCCCACAAAGTCTAATTTTAGGGCACAAAGGTGTTGATGGCCTTCTGCATCACGCAGGCTGAGTTTGGGCTGTCTTGTGCTCTTAACACCTACCCAGTCCCTGACTTTGGACATTAATTACAAGCTAGTTCTTCTGAGCAGGGGTGACATAAGGTCCATGACGTTGCTGGACCTTGCAGAAGCCATTGGAGCAAGGATACCTTGCAGATATCACATGGGTGATATCGAGGCCAGTGTTCCTCCAAGGGGGCTCCGGCGGCCTCATGCATAGGCCGGGGGTCTGACATCCCTGCGGGTGGTCCCGCAGGTCTTTGTAAAGTGACCAGACATCCCGCTTTGGGTCGGCCAGTCCCGACTTCAAACAATCCCACCCCGCCGCCCCCATCCTGCGGCGTTTTAAAAAGCTCCCGAATTTTGGAAAGAATGCATGACAAGCAATATACGCCCTCTACACCCCCCGCCCCCCCGTCAATGGTGTCCTTCTTTGCCAATGTTAAAAACTGGTCACTTTATATATTGGGGGGCTCCACGCAGTCCACCACTTTCCACCCCCACCCGCACCCCAATCAGTGTACTCCGGGCGGCCCCCGTCCTAGCGTTCTCAGTGGACGTGACAAGGGTCTGGCGGCCAGGAGCGACAGCTGATAACTACCAGGGGATACAAATGCCACTCGCTCCCCCCCACCCCCCGCCGAGCCCCAAACAAATAACGACACGCCCACGAGCTTTTAACGAGCGCACAAACTGCGCAGGCGCGAGAAAGCCGCCGCAGGACGGGTCTCACGCGTGCGCAGAGCAAGCGAACGCCGTAAGAACGGCACTGCGCACGCGCGGGTCGGCCTCCGCCCCGGCAGCGCGGGAGCGGCTCCGTCTGCCCGGCGGTGCCTCCGTGCCCGCGCGGGCTCCCGGTTCCCTCCGGGGCGAGTACGGCGCACGCGCGGGCCGCCCCTCTTTTCGCTGCACCTCCTACCCGCACGCCCGGCGGCCCTCCCTACCCCATGCCGGCCTCCTCAGCGGCTGCCGAGCCAGAGCTGTTCGTGCAGGTGCTCAAACTGACCTCCCCGTCGTCTGGAAGGTGTCGAGGCGCCCCCGGGCTGGCAAACACTTCTTCCCCGCCTCCCCGCTTCCCCCAAGGCTCCAGGTGTGCCGATCGCTCGCTGTTCCTCGGATCACCCCGGCGTGCCTAGGAGCGCCGAGTGATCGATGCGCAGGCCCCGCCCCCTCCCCGTGGAGCGTGAAATAACTTGGTTGCCTGTGGATCAAGTGGAAGGGTAGGTCTTTCCCGCTTATCTCTTCCAGGTGCTTCCACCCCTGCAGCGATTGTAACCAGACCGAGCCGGTTCACTTCCACCAGTTGGTCTAATCCCTGCCCTCTCTATTTAATCGTTGTGGATAGTTGCTTCTGACCCATACCGACCTTACCAGAGGTTGAAACACTTCCCGGCCCTGCACGATATCCTCACCATTGTTTCTATGCTTGAGCCCATTGTGGCAGCCATGGCGTCAGCCTGTCTCATTTCAGACCTTCCTCTTTTTTTTTTTTAAGGCATCACTGCCCTCAGGTGGTGGACCGTCCTCTTTTTAGCTGCTCCTCCACTTCCCTAAACATGCTGTCCCTCGCCAGGGACCCGTCTCCTGACAGCAAGTCCAAAGTATGTAAGAGGAAGGCTCCCCACTCTTCCCTGGAAGGAACCTTCTGGCCGTACTCCTTCCAAGACAGATCGCTTTGCCCTTTCAGCAGGCCGTGGTCCATGCAATATTCTGAAGCACCACAATTCAAATCTAATGAGATAATCCACTAGCCAAATGTTTCAGCTAAGCCAAGTTACCAAAGCCCAAAGTCGCTGCCATCGTTTCATGACAGATCCTGAACCCCTCAAGTGCTACATCTTCGTCCTGTGAGGGCAAAAAGAACCTAGCCAGGGTGAGCCTCGTTGCCTGTACATGGCGGGGCCCCCGGCCCCTCAGCCTAGATCCTGGCTAGTGCAGGTCACTGCAAGGCAGAGAATGTTTGGCTCTGTTTTTAGCACACCCCTTTGGGTTCCTAGGAAACAGGCCCCTGGCAGCTATTGAGCAGAGGCAGAACGTTCTGCTTGTACTAGGCTTGGCGTCGGTAGAAAAGTTGATTACTGGCCAGTGGGTAAGTGCTCAACTCATTTTGAAAGGTTGGCAGCACAGACCCACAGTTTACAGTTAGAGCAAACCAGCTTCTGACAACCGCAGGGTCGGTAGGCGCAACTGTACAGTTATATAAAGATTATAGTAAGGTCGCAGAAGAGGGGAGAAAGTAAAACAAAGGAGTCAGACACATTTTATGGTAGCAAGCTTACCTGGCCGTGATCTCAGCAGCCAGGTCCCTGCAGAGAGAGTGGGGGAGAAAGAATATGTTTCTAATCAAGGCTTATCTATACTTAGGGGGCTTCTGTGCAAGTTCCCCTGATTACAGGTAACCACTGGAAGGAGTAATCCAATCGGCATATGCACAACCGGAAGGGGATGAGCTAAGGGTGTACACGCAATAGGAAGGGGAGGGACTAGGGGTACACATGTGACGAGGTGGGTGGACCTTAGATTCAAGATGGCAGCCTAACCTGGGTCCTCCTAGAGTTGGCTTGACTTTGTTTCTGGACTCCTTCAGGTATGTATGCAGTCCACTATCCTTATCAGCAGGAAGTGGGTCCCATGGTGGGACCCACAATAGCATCTGATTCCTCTAGCTGGTTGATGCTCTCAGGGAGAAAACATAAGCGGCTGATTCCATACACAATGGGCTAGCAAGCAGGTGACAAGCTGGGGAGAAACCGTTCTGTACCCCACAGTTGACTCTGTAGGAGAAGGGCGTGACAGTAGACCTCTTTCACGATCCAATCCAAACCATACCCTTTGCCATCCATGGGTTCGTTCTGGCTGGAAGCAACCCTGTAGGACCTTGACACACCCCTATGACCTGTCAATGACCTCCTTTCCATTTTGTACACACACTGAACCCAATCTGGGCAGAACTTGCCACTTCTGTCAGTGTCGCCAACGGCCTGCTGCTTCCCTGGGGGCCAAAGGGAAGGAGGGCGCTCAGTCAAACAAAACACCTCGCGTAGGACAGAGTAGGAGCCCTGGTGGCGGAGTGGGCTATGCATTTGGCCTCCTACCACAAGGTCTTCCGTTCCAAACAATCAGTCTCTCCAAAGGACCCGTCTGTTCCTGGTAAAGATTTACAGCCTCAGGAAAGTCACAAGGGTCGTTCAACCCTGTCCTGTAAGATCACCGAGTCAGAATTGATGCTGATATTAGGTGCCATCAAATCAGTTCCAACCCATATCAACCCAATGCACAATAGAACAAAACGAGCTTCGAAATTGTTCCTGTTGATGTGATACCAGTGAGTCCATAGGACCGAGTAGATCAGGCCCATAGCGTGTCCATGGCTGTCCTCTTTAGAGGAGCAGGTCACCAGGGTTTCCTCCTGTGGAGTGGCAGCCCATCAAGAGTTTCACCACTGCTGCTAGGGCGCCTTCCACAGTAGCATTCGGGATGAACAATATAGGACAAACAGTGAAGAAGGCATGGAAACGGAGCTGGGCGAGAACTGAAAGAAGGGGATGGTGTCAGCGTTTAAATTGTGAATACCTGGTTTGAAGGATGCTATGGAAGCCCAAGATTCATTGCAGAGTCTGGGCCTGGAGAATTAAGCTTGCAGTGATCCCTTCTGATCATAGTTGAGGGATGTGTACAGCCTTGCTTTCCGACAGGGAACAAAAGTCAATGATGGTAGACGTAGTCAAAATGTAATATCATTTGCTCTCCCTTGGGACACAGTTTTAAAAAGTGAAGGGAAGATACACACATGGATGAAGCCCCTGGTGAACCCCATAGATTCACCATAGACCAGGGATGTGAATACCCTTGCTAACGTGTAGGATGCAATGGGAAGTGGATTGTTACAGATTCAGTTAGTTAAAATTAGCACCACCCTATCATTTGATCTCCCTTAGGACCCATTTAAATTTGCTATTGTTTTTAACACTTGTGCTTTTTTCAAATGAGGCTTCAAAAATGTTTTACTTTGTTATTCCTGTTAGTTTTTGTGTCTTAATGTTTTTCTGTGTCTTGTCAGCTGTAATGTCTCCCAGGGAGTGAGCAGAGAGATAGCGTCTCCTGCCTCCATGAAGTAATTACCACATTTGCCAGATTTCTCAGAAGGCCATGCCCACACAGAAGTCTCATTGGCTATGCCCAGATTGACGGGCTAGACGGATCATCTGAACATCACCGTCACCCACCTATAGGAGAGATGGGATGTGAATCCCTCAAAAGGTGCAGGAGCTAGGGACATGGATAACATTCCTGGAGGATATCTGGTTGGGTAAGATGCATGGGTTGCCTGAAATCCAGACACAAGCTTAGTCAACCCTTCAAAGAAGTACAGCCTTCAAAGGTCTTTGGGCACATTATTTGGCCCTGCCCTGTCAAGAGGTTTTTTTAAAAAAAGCACCTCTGCAGACTGGAGCAAAGATTTAGAGAAAGCGGAAATGTTGGTTGGTGGTACAGGTGAAAACACGGGGTGCACCATGGGAAGGGCCATATGTCAAGGTGGACCTCCCAGCAGAGTCCTGTATGCCCCCAAAGTTACTCGCCCTCTCTGCCAGCAGATGGCGGGCACACAGATGGCTCCAGCTGAGGCATGACACCCTTGCTTAGCCAAACCACCCCTCAAGCCATCTGGTTTTCAGAGCTCACTCACGACAAAGCAGGAGATGAGTTAAGGGCTGCATGCAGGGTCATCAGCCACAAGCCTTTGTCCTTAATCCTTTGTACTCACTGTTGGGCAGGAGCCGGTGGATGAACCATGTGAACTGACCGTGGGCATAGGAGCAGTGGACGGTTAACAAGCAGGATCCTGTAGCGCAGCGGCTCCCCACCTTCCTCACACTGTCCCTCGTGTTGTGGTGACCCCCCAACCTTGAAATTCTTTTCGTTGTTATTCCTGGCTGCAATTTTACTACTGTATGCATTGGGTGACTCCTGTGAAAAGGTCGTTCAACCCCCAAAGAGGTCTCGACCCACAGGTTGAGAATCAATGCTGTAGGGGGAAATCTTTGTCTCCGTTCAACATCAGTGGGCCCTTCGTTCCTTGTTGATCTATGAGTGTCTTGGCCTTCCTCTTCCCCTGGGGCTAGGCGGTTGTCAGAGCAGAGGACACCCATGACCCCCTCCGATCCCGGCTCTGTTTTGTTGGGTGCTGCTGACGTCCTTCTCTCTGCTCCCTGCTTTTTTTTTTTTTTTTTTAAGAGAAAAGGGTTGTAACCTGAGTCAGGATGTCCCATCTCACACGAATCCCCTTATAACTGATCACATCATGGGCCATAATCACATCTTTATGTAACTACAAGATTATATCATTGCATAACCGTCAAACCACCCAGGATTATGGGTCAGCCAAATTGAGGCATATTTGGGGGATATAAATCAATCCATGACACATGGTGAAAATCCAGAGGAAAGTACCCAAAAGACCAGCATCTGGGAAAAATAACTGCTACTGTGTCTTTGCCTTACTCCCAGCATGAAAACTCTGGCCTGCCTTTTAAAAAAAAAATTGGCCAGAAAATAAATCTCCTTTCATTTCCATTTGTTCATTGTATGTCCTATGGGTTAACAACAAGCAACCAAATCTCTTCATTAAAGCTGATTAGTTAGAGATTACACTTAAAGACCTGAATTCTCTATTTGAGTTTTCAGCCAAGTAACTTGCTGTGGCCCACTGTGCTCCCCAGACACTTTCTAAGGGTATAAAGGCTGGTGTGAGGGAGCTTTATAAGGCTTTCTGTTCATAGAATGCTACTTAAAAGCAGAAACAAATGATAACTTAAAATGAGAGATCACCCAGATACTGCAGCCAAGAGAGATGGGATTGGTCTCATTCACCCAAAGCTGGGCTTATATCCAAAAGCAAATAATTGGGTCTTGGCATGGTTATCTGCATGTTGGAAACTACTAAAATATTTATGGACTTGATTGTGCCTCTTCCAATTAGATCAAATAAATGCAGATTTGGGTGACCATATGCTTTATTTCAATGTAATGTTTTTAACCTTTATAGTGTGTGTGTGTATGTGTGTGTGTGTATGTGTGAAAGAGAGCTCAGTTTTCTAGGGCTGGTTGGATTTGAGGTCAGTCGATACTTTAAGAGGCAATGGGATTGGCTTATTAGCAGAGTTTTAGGATCGAAAAACAGGTTATCTAAGCTATTTTGTTTGAATTCTGCAGATTTACTGACGCCCTCCTCTCTTCTTCATTTTTTCCAATCTTTATTGAGTTCCGACTATATGTGAGATTGATCATGAACTAGACACAACACTTATTCTCATTCAGTGTCCATTTGGAGAGAAGAAACCAGCCAACTACCCTGGATGTCACTGCTGCTCACTGAGTCCTTCTCAATACAGAAGATGAACTACCTGCCCACCCACCCCCATTCAAACCTATTGCCATCGAGGCAATTCTGATCCATAAAATACCACAGACCAGAGCAGAACTTCCCCCAGAGCATTCCAAAGCTGTAATCTTTATGGTCTCGGACTGCCGCATCATTCTCTTTCGGATAACCTGGTGGGTTCAGCTCACGGACCTTTTGGCTTCACATCTGGGCACGCTAACAACTGCGCCACCAAGGTGAGCTTATCCACTATCCAGCCTTCCCTTTTTCCTTTGAGAAGAATTTGTTGGGGCTGGAAATGGGTTTGGTTATAAGACAATAAGCCCCAACCTCCCTTGAAAGCCAAGTCTGTAGGGAATCGGAGAAAGGGCCTTAAGAAGGGAAATGATTTAACTGGCAGGTGACCTTTCACCCCTCATCCTTGTGCTGACCGTGAATGTGAGGGCTGGAGCTCCAGGATCCGTCTCGTGACCAGGAGGCAATCTTGAGAGGGAAACCCTGTGTTTGTATGAAAAAACAGAAAGATAAACAGAACCCAGCACCTTCATGACATCCTGGAGCTGTGGGATCCTGGACTCCTAAACTATATCAATACCACCTGAGGAGGGGGTAAGCAAACCAGTGTCTTGTTGAAGCCACCATGTGTCAAATTTCAGAAAGACCGTCCAAGCAATTTCTAAGTCCTCTCTTAGCTTGGTGAGTGCTTTGCTGGGAGAAGTTTGTGGTAACTCATTTGCCAGGTCACATGATCGAGCACAGGCCTGGGGAGGAAATGCAATGAGGGCCACAGGACCCTGATTTCCCCTCTTGTTGGAGGCTGCAGTGAGGCTTGTCGGAGGGAGAGGGGCAGCAAAGTCCATTCTCGGCACTCTTAGGCCGCGGGAGACCTGCGGTGGTGCACAGGATGAGGGGGCCTGCTCCTAACCAAAAGGTTGGTTTCAGCCCGTGCAGATGCTGCAGAAGACAGGCCTGATTGTCTGTTTTTGAAACAGCACAACCATTGGAAATTCTAGGGAGTTTGCGGAGTGTGAGGTCCCTGTGGGTGGGAATTGACTTGATGGCAGCTGCTTTACTTACTGATTTACTGGTTAGCCATTGGGTTTCGTGTTTTCTCCAACTTTTAGACCCTACCTCTCTATCCACATGCAAGGTTAAGCTCACCTTTAGCTCTCCCCCTCACTCACTCGCCTCCTCGGGAATCTCCATGCCTGCGGGTAAAGTTCAGAAGCTGCGCCAAAGTGGCTATGAGTTTGGATGTCAGCACATAAACTAAGGTGTGCAGGAAAGGTGAGCGATCTCAACCGGAACTTGGAGCAAAGGAGTTGGTAACCTCCCCAGCAAAGCCCTGCCACCACAAAGGGCCTTATTTGGCTCTTTCTCTTCCCAACCTGACAGCCAGACACATACACTCAGCGTGTTTTATTTTTCTGCGATGCTATTGCCCAGACCAGTCGATCAGTGCCTCTTCTCAACTGAGCTGACCGGAACCCCAATTCAGAACGTAGGCCTCAGTAATGTTGTTATCAGGTGAGACTCTTTTGACTCCAAGGCCTAGGCTCATCTTCCTTTAGAGCAGCGGTTCTTAACCCAGGGGTTACGACCCCTTTAGGAGTTGAATGACCCTTTCACAGGGCTCTCTTAATTCATAACAGTAGCAAAGTGACAGTGATGAAATAGCAAAAATAATTTTATGGGTGGGAGTCACCACCCCATGAGAAACTGTATTGAAGGGTCATGGCATGAGGAAGGTTAAAAACCACCACTTCAGAAGAAAGGTGGGCAACAGAAAGATTCTCCCTCAGGTTGTCTGCCCAGAAAGGGACTCCGTGGGCTCATACAACTGAGAAGATCAAGGGAATGGCCTACTTTGAGCCAAGCCTTATGCAGAATGGTGGCATCCTATGGAAGAAAGTTCTGCTAGGAAGTGATCTTGAATTGGTATCAATGTGGTGACAATTTGCAGTAACCACAGCAACGATACCATTGTGAAGCAGGCCCTGTATCAGGCTGGGTGGTCTAGAGAAACAAAACCAGGGACATCCATCAATGTTTAAGAAAGAGCTTTAGAACTGAGCCCTGGTGGTGCAGTGGTTGTGTGCGGGACTGCGGCTCACAGGGTTGACGGTTCAAATTCAGCAGCAGCTCTCCAGGAGCAAGGCTGGGCTTCCTGCTCCCACCAGGGCAGTGATATGGAAAAAAAAACCAGAGCTTTAGATCAAGAAGTCATATGAAGAAGGTATCCTAGCCCAGTTCAACTCAAGTCCACTAGCCCAGTTCAACTCAAGTCCACGTGTTCGATGCCAGCTTAAGTTCTCACCTAGTTTCAGGCTGCTGATGCAGAGAGGCGAAGCAGGACACAGAGTTGCTCGGATCCAAGGTCGAAGTAACCTCGGCAGTGTGCTGACAGCACTCAGGGTTGGGTAACCCTCCTGGGGCCACTTCTGGAGGTAAACAGAGTCCCAACGAGCAAGAAGGAAAAGGGGCAAAGAGGTTTCCAGTGTCTCTCTTATATGCCACATTTCTCAGGAAGTATTGTCAGGTTGTGACCTGATTGGCAGGTTGGACTCCACCCCTCTACCGACCACAGACCCTATTAACACTGGTGCACGGGAATCAAGACTCGATGTCCCCTAAGACACAATGAAGAACAGTCACTACGTTCTTATGGGCTTTATTTTGTGTGTCTTCAGGGCAGGGTTGGAATCTTTTTTTCCCCCGACCCCTCAGAAATCTTTCTAGAGTTTCTATTTTGTGGAATAGAGGGCAATGTCATCTAGAGGTTAGAAATTTATTTGGGAGAGAGTCTACCCTCTCTGACTCTCAGTTTCCTTATCTGTGAAATTGGCCAGTAACTGTACCTACTGCCTGGGAATTCTTATAAGGAATGAAAAACAAACGTGAAGCTTTTAGCTATGTTTGACACATGGTAAATGTTCATTAAAATGTTCAGGAAAACTCTGCTTTAGATTTGTCTCCTTTGACACACTTCATCCTATAAAGAGCCCTGGTGGCACAGAGGATTCAGTACTGGGATGGTAACCACAAGGTCGGCAGTTTGAACCCATCAGCCTCCCCATGGGATAAAAGTGAGACTTTCTGCGCCTGTAAAGATTTATCGCCTCAGAAAACCCTAGAGACAGTTATGCTCTATCATAGTATTGCTGTGAGTTAAAATCAACTTGATGTCAGTTTTTTTTTGGGGGGGGGGGCATCACTGCCATCTGGTAGTGGGAGTAGGGGGCCCAGCCTTGCTGCTGGATTTGAACCTCCAACCCAATGGGCCGCAGTCCTGCGCACAACCACTATGCCACCAGGGCTCATCCCTGATGTCAGTTTTTTTAATTTACTTTGTAGGCTGAACAAATAATTTAGGCAGCCGGATTCTACGTGGAAGAAGGCAGCGTCAGGATTGGAGGAGGGCTCATTAACGACTGGCAATATGCAGATGACACAACCTTGCTTGCTGAGGTGATTTTACCTCGTGCTGCTGGAAGGTACAGTTGGAATCTCTGTCATCTCTATCATTGCCACCTTGTGTGGTTGGAGGCAATGAAGTGTTAAAATGCAAAGATGTCTCTTTGAGGAGGAAAGTGAGCCGGAGTCTTTTCACCCGCCTCATAGGCATGTGAAAGAAAGAAATAAGGAAAGAAGAACTAAGGAAGCTCAAAGAATCTGTGCCTTCAAATCCTACCGTTGGCAAAGAATATTCATTAGACTGTGACTTGCCAGACGAAGGAAATCTAAGGAAGGATGGCAAGATTCTGTGTCTCAAATACTTTGGCTGTCAGGTGAGACCAGCCCCTGGAAAAGGACCAAGTGCTTGGTAAAGTAGAGAGTGAGCTAAAAAGAGGAGAACCTTCCATGAAGTGGATTGTCCCAGGGGCTGCAGCAGAGCTTTCAAACATGACAAAGACCGTGAGGATGGTTAGCGCGGTGTTTCCTTCTGTTTGTTCAACTCAGCCAAGGGCACCTGACAGCTACAACAGCAACAACAATAACAACAGCAAAGTGTTCAAGGAACGATGACTCTTGATTGTTACCACCTGCGGGTCTTTGACTCTTTTACTTAATTTTTGTGAGCCTCATTTTGTGATGAAGAGCTCATGCTACTCATTTCATCAGATGGCTGTAATGTCCAAGGGTGATTATTAGAGATTATTTGCGCTTTATGAATGAATGAGCTATGAGACAGGGTATATTAGTCAGGGTTGTAATCAGTAATGGTTTACACCAAAATTTCAGTGTCTCTAAACAGGAAGGTGATTTCTCCTTGCATCCCAGTGTAGGGAGGCAGGAGGTTCCGCTCCATGCAGTCATTCGAGCACCACATTCCTTTCACGCCAGGCTCCACCCTCTGCTTGTACCTCTCCCTTCAGCCCACAGATGGTGTGCTAGTCCAGGTAGACTAGAGCATCAAAGTCAGGGAAGCTCATACATATAAAGGAAAGAACTTTATGTCAACAAGTAATTGTATATTAGGAACACAGCCTGGCCCAGTCCCGATCAGGTCCATAAATTCATAACTAGCCCAGAAGTCTGATTTAGCCCATATGTTTGATGCTAGTCCATAAAATCTTCTACAGATTCATGTAGCACTGCAGTGAGGCTGAAAGCAGGAGGTGACAGGCCAGTGGGTGAGAAGTCTTGTGGGAGCACCTCAGCGCTGGCACAGCTAACTATGTGGCTCCTCCAGTTCCAGGGCTGGCTCTGGCTGCCATCAGTGTGGCTTCATGTGGCTTGTTAACAGAATGTGAAACAGAGACACTATGTGTCCCACCTCCAGGGAGGAAGACAGAAGTTCCCAGAATCCTCAGGAGAAGGCCACGCCCACACGGACGCCTCACTGACTCTGACCTGATTGACGGGCTAGACTCCACCCCTTGGCTCAAGATGACAGGAGATGACGTAACTGCCACAGATGGGGAAAGAGCATGCAGATCTCGTGTGGGTGGTTTCGATGGGCCAGGCCTGGCAGTGACTCCTTCTCCTCCCATGCCTCTGTCTTATCTGTCAACAAGGCTTGCCACGTGCCCAGCCCAATCAGGAGGACATACAGCGCTTCCTTCTGGATAGAAGTTTCTAGAAATCATACAGTTGGCAGAGTTTCATCAACTGCTGTGGAGACTCACAAAATTGTAATGAATGAGTCTGACTTCTTGTCATCCACCAGTTGAAGAGGCAGGGAAGGCTATAGGAGGAGGGAGGTGAGGGACGAGTGCTTCACAGAACTGCAGATTGTCTCCCATCTGTAGCTTGGGGGGCCCCGAATGTAAGCACTGCACACAGTGGGCCCCTACCCTCTCTCCCCTCCTGCGTCCTTGTCCATTTGCTCCTTTGGATTCTATTAGCGGGTGCCACTGTTGGTTTTCTGATTGCATTAAAATGCCACCAAGACACATGCTCTGCAGTATGCCACTTCAGTCCTAAGTGGGGCGTTTTTGCTAGATGGATCGATTTTTTAAAATGACAACATCTGCTTGCTTGTACACATTTATTTATAATTCTTCCCTTGGCAATTGGAGTGGGGGAATCGGTGAGCGGCAACCAGCTGTTGGAATTAGCGGGGAGGGGAGGCGGTGATTTGATCTGTGAAGGAGGTACCAAAGGCCTGGCCAGGCCAGGAGCAATAAAGAGGAACAGATGGTCCCGAATACACAATCCTGGAGGGAAGGAGACTTGTAAATCGTGCACACTGCCAGTCAAAGAGACCCCCATCAACAAGAGTGGACAGCCCATGTCTGCCCTTCGGTGTGATTGAAAGGGGGTGATGGGTGCTGGGAGAGGGCAGGGAATAGCTGAGTGGAGAGGGGGCCTCATCACCCTGGATGCTCTGAGGAGGGTGTGCCCCTTGGAGTAAAATTCCCAGTCCATAGACTTGACCAGTCTGCTCCCTCTGCCTTTCTTCCCATCTGCTCTGGCTCTTCGCTGCATCTTTACCTCAGGATCCCCCGCTCTCATAACCTCTGGGGCTCTGCTCTCTCCTGCCTGGAGCTCTGGCCGTCTGACCCCCACAACTCAGATCCTCACCCTTCAAATCTGTGCCCACAACTCGCTTTTCAGAACCGACTAACACTCTAGTCCCGCTCCAACTCTGATATCCCCTTCAAAGTCCCTGGTTTTATTTTTTGCCCTAACATTTGCTACCTTTCACATACTCACTGGCCTCAAGTGGATTCTAACTCATTGTGCTCCTATAGGCCAGGGCAGACCTGACCCTGTGAGTTTTCTAGACTGTAATTCTGTTCCGGAGTCAAAAGCCCTTCTCAAGAGCGGCTAGTGGTTTCGAACTGCTGATCTTGCAGTTAGCAGCCCAATGTGTAACCAGTACACCACCAGGACTCCTCACTATGTATCCAAAACCAAAAAAAAGCACCCCCCCACCAATTATTATTTTCTGTTCTGCAGAATGTGTGAGCTGCAAGACGGCAGGTTCCATCTGTCAATCTCCAGTGCCTGGAATTGTGCTTGACACACACAATTACAAAGTGTCATTCCAGCACCCTCCTCTTTCTCCCTCGGAGGGAGCCGGTGGGTTAAACCTGCTGGCACGTGGTTGGCCACCCAACCACTCATAACCCACTACCCACCCAGTCGGCGGGGTCCAAGGATGGGACCTTGGCCATGATGAAGCCTTTGGATTTTGGTACACGGAAATTAGAACCATGGTTTTCATGCCATAACCCTCATGTGGTGGTGACCCCCAACCATAAATTTATATCTGTTGCTACTTCATCACTGTCTTTTTGCTACTGTGATGAATTGGGTGACCCCTGGGAAAGGGTTGTTTGACCCCCAATGGGGTCGTGACCCCTAGGTTGAGAACCACTGAATTAGAGGCTATGCCTGACCATGACCAAATCCCGTCCTCACTGTGCTTTGGCCACGGTGGGGGGCCGGGAGAGGGGGCTCCTTGCCTCCTCTGAGCATCCGAGGAAGCCTGTGTGCTCCCTTCCTCTCTGCTGGCAATGCCGGCTCCCTTCATTCCAGCAGGGAGCCCTGATGGGCCAGCGGTTACTCATTGGGCTGTGATCTGTTTGGTCCACAGTTCTAAACCACCAGCAGCTCCCAAGACTGGGCTGTCTCCTCCTGCCCCAGTGACCGTCTCAGAAACCCATGGCGTGTCACCGGGTGTTGGCATGCACTCCCTGGCAGCGGGCTTGACTTCTGGTCTTTTTGTGGTTTTACCTTGCCAGCCCTTCTCCATCCTCCCTGAAAGGGAGGAGGAAGATCCTGAAAGCGTCTGATGCTGGCGGATACGCTCCAAGAGGCCGTCATTGTGTAGCCAGAGAGAGACACCAGGTTCGAAGTTTCTTTCTGCACGTGTTTGACAGCAGGAGACGGTGGGGTTGAAACCTGAAGATTTAGTGGGGAAGCAGATGAGTTAGATGCCCTAGCTCTGTGGCAAGTCGAGGGGCTGTTGACCAGCTTGTTACAAGGCTCAGAGAGGACTTCAGCACTGGGATGGAGGAGACGTGCCTCACAGAAGCAGGAGGCACCCCGTCTCTTCCTCAAGGGCTCAGACTCCATGGCTTTCCTATATGGCCTTGTCTCCCCAGATGGCTTTGTTTGTCCAAACTTGCTGAATGAGAACAGGCTTAGGCTTAAAAGGAGATCTGACGGTGGGGTGGGGGCACGGTCCATTTACTGTTTCTCTGCAAAGCGAGTCTTAAATAGAGCAGATCTCAAACCACCTCACCGTCCCAGCCTTGATTAATGGCAGGCTAGCTGTTACCTGCGGCGTCCCCTCCAGGATTCACCCCAGCTGCCCTCTGCTCTTCCACGTGCCCCCTCCTCCTGTGCCCACACTCACACAGAGTGGCTGAGATTGTGAACTCTTATTACTCCCAGCCTGGCTCATTCCTCCTTTCTCTGCTTCCTTCTTTTCCGTCTGCTTCCCCCGGCAGGCAGCAGATGCCTCAGACCCGAAGGCACTAGCAGTTAGCAGACTCCAGCTCACATCCACCACTGGGGAGAGCGGATTTTTAAGACGAAGTCTCTAGAGGAGCAGGAAGCCTCATCTTCCTCCTGTGGAGGATTGGGTGTTTCGAACTCCTGACCTTGTGTTTAGCGGCCCGATGTATAACCCACCACACCCCCAGGGCACCTGAGCTATGGCCGTCTTGGGCTTTTCTTCTTTTTGTGGAGGGCATAGTGGTTTCTGGGAAGAACTAAGGGGCTGCCATGTGTAGCCCAGGTGAAAGATTTAAAAAAAAAAAAATCCATCCTTCCTTCCATCCATCCTTCCATCTATCCATTGTGTCAAGCACATTTTTACATTTGTTGCCGTCATCATTCTCAAAACAGTTTCTTCTCGAGTCCTTGATATTAGCGCATCATTTTTCTCCTCCATCCCCTCCCTCATGAGCCCTTGATAATTCATAGATTATTATTATTTTGTCATGTCTTACAAACCCACTTTTCTGTTGTCTGTCCCCCAGGAAGGGGATTATATGCAGATCCTTGTAATCAGTTCCTCCTTTCTACCCTACCTCCCCCCCACCCTCCTGGTATTGACACTCTCACCACTGGTTCTGAAGGGATCATCTGTCCTAGATTTCCCGTGTTCCCAGTTCCTTTCTGTACCAGTGTACATCCTCTGGTTTAGCGGGATTTCTAAGGAAGCATTGGGATCATGATAGTGGCCAGATGGGGAGTGGGGGAGCATTTAAGAACTACAGGAACGTTGAATATTTCATTGTCCCGCAAAAGATTTTTGAGAATTAGGGAGAATAGAACTGGAGGGATTTCCATCAGTAGGGGAGAGGACAGAAGCTCAGCAGACTTATACTTCCTCTTAGGTCATTGGGGAGGGGATGAGACCCCTGGAGGAGAGACGGTCTCGAAGGCTAGAGGCCATAGTTAGCCCTTGGCCAAGAGTCCTGCCTGTAATTAAGCTCGGTTTGGCCCATGTAGGGTTTTCATTTTTTTCCCCCCAGGGATTTTATTGGGGGTGCTTATAGCTCGTATAACATTCCATACATCATTTGTATCTAGCATATTTGTACACATGTTGCTATCTTCATTTCCAAATATTATCTACTTGAGACCTTGGTATAAGCTCCTCTTTCCCCCTCCCCTTTTTTTTGTTTATAAATAATTTTAGTGGGGGCTAATAAAGCTTCCAATACACATGTCAATTATATGCAGACCACATTTGCACATTTGTTGCCACCATTGCTCTCAAAACATCCTCCTTCCATGTACCAGTACCAGTACCAGTACCAGTTCCCTATGTTTCCCCTCTCTCCCTCTCCCCCTCCCCCATGAACCCTTAATAATTTATAAATTGTTATTACTTTTTCATATCGTACATTGTCTGATGTGTCCCCTCACTCACTTTCCTGCTGTCCACACTCCAGAGAGGAGGTTATATATAGATCCCTGAAATTGGTTCTCCCTTTCTATTCCACCAACCTTCCACCCTCCCGGTGTCACCACTCCCACCACTGGTCCTGAAGGGATCATCTATCCTAAATTCCCCATGCTTCTGGCTCCAGTGTACATCCCCAGTCTAGCTGGATTTGTCAGGTAGAATTGGGATCATGATGGTGGGAGGAAGCATTTGAGAACTGGAAGAAAGTTGCATATTGTTACTACACTGTTCCTTAACTGGCTTATGTTTGGGTCCCCAATCTATACTCCCCCTCATTTATAATGATATAGTTTTTAGTTCTTTGATGCCTAACATTGGATCCCTGTGACACCTTGTGGTCACAGGCTGGCGTACTTCCTCCACACGGGCTCTGTTGCCTCTGAGCTAGCTGGCCACCTGTTTACTTTCAAGTCTTCAAGACCCCAGATGCTGTATCTTTGGATAGCCAGTCACTATCAGCTTTCTTCACCACTTTTGCCTATGCATAATTTGTCATCAGCAATCATATCAGGAAGGTGAGCACACAATGTTTTGACTTTTAATTCTTGAAATCTGACAACTGATCAATTGTCAACTTTTCAAAAATTGGAAATTTCACATTTCTTTGGAAAATTCAGATTCATGTTTGCATTATCTCTTGAAACACGGCCTTCCCAGAAGGCAATGGGGGTGGGGTGGGTACTGAGAGGGAGTGGCATCTGTCTGTCCCTCTCCCTGCAGGCCTGCTGTCTCCTCAGCTAGTCTGCTGTTTGGACATCAGGATTTCAACCTAGTCATGGCTTCTGAGTCTCCAATGTGTCCCAAGGGCAGAATGGAGCTGCTGCTTCTGCAGGGAGATGGGAATGGATGGGGGAATTCTGGGAGAATTGAGAGCTGCTGTTTCTGCCTGGCTGCTTGGACAGGGCGGGTGGAAATTTTGGCCGACAGTACCGCCTGGGCCCTGGCAAACCCTGGTGATATTGTTCTTAAGCAGAATACCTGGAGATGAGATGCCAGGCTATCGCCATGCGCTGCATCCTCTCAGGGACCAGCTTATTTTTGAGTAAGTGTATCAAATTCAAGTAAGTCTGAGATTCACCCTGAGGGTGAAGCTGTTTGGGGTGGGGGACACCATATGCCTTTCTGCTGCTCTGGGGTCACCTGCGCCCCCCCCTGAAAAACACCAGTGATCTTTGTTCCTCTCAGTCCCCTAGGGAGAGCTGCTGTCTCCCTGTCAAGGACAGGAAATAGAGGCCAGGGAGACTATTTGTTTTGGGCCACATGGGTCCCCAAGGGCAGAGCTGGGCTTGGAGCCCGGGTCTGTATTCCTGAACTCCACTGCCCACTCCACTGGTATTTCCTGTGTTGCCACCCTGGAGGCAGCACCCCTGATCTTGTGGGGGACACATAGCTGAGGGAGGGTGGGAGGGACGGCCTACCTCCACTTTCCCATGGGGGCTTCACAGTAGGAACTTAGACTTTTAGATTTTTAGTGGTAACCCTGGTTACTACTCCTGTCCTATTAACGTACAGTGCTCCCTCTGTCCTGCCAGCAGCCCTCAGGAACATAGACGGTGAGCCTTCTCATCTGCATTTTACAGACGAGGAAACTGGATGAGTTCCAGCCAACCAGATGTCTGGGGGCGGGGGTAGAAGCTCTCCCTGGAGGCTCACCAAGGTGTCTGTAAGGGATGACATCACTCTCGCAAGGGAGGCTGGGAGATGTACTCTCCCTGTGTACCCAGACGCTTATCACCATGTTGATTTCAATTCATGGCTACCCTGCTGGACACGGAGGACCTGTCCCTGTGGATTTGTGGATTTCTGAGACTGTAACACTTTACAGAAGCAGAAAGCCCTGTCTCTCTCCCAAGGAGCAGCTGGTGGTTTTGAACTGCCGACCTTGTGGTTAACAGCCCAATGTGTAACCCACTAGGCTACACTGAAATACCCAGAGGAAGCTGGAAATGAGAACTTTGGGGGCCTTGAGAGGAGCCCTAGTGGGGTAGTGGGTATGTGTGGTTCTGCGAGGTTAGCAGTTTGAAACCAGCAGTTCTTCAGCAAGAGAAAGAGGCGTCTTGTTCATCAGCCCACTCCAGGAAAGCTGCGGCCTTGGAAACTCACAGAGGCAGTTCTGCCCTGTCCTTCAGGGCTGCATCGAGGCGGCGTAGGTTGGGTGACAGTGGGTTTGGTGAGTGAGGTGATGTCGTGGGTCTCGGTGACCCGGAACGGGACGGTGCCTTTAGCAGCTGTAGGGGATGGAACTCGAGCCGGGCCCCATAGACCCTTGCAGCCACTTCTGTCTGCATGACGTGGTTAAATCACGTCTCTGCGAGCTTTCTTGCTTTCCTTCTGATGCCACGTTGATGGTGTTTCGTGGTTTCTTTGTGAAGGTTAAGTCATGATGCTCCAGAGGACATTTCGATTCGATAGTTGGGTCTGAATGGAAATGGGTGTCGCGCTTTTGTCCCTATGTACCCGTCTGAATCATCCGGGGAGGGCTTGGAAAACACCCAGCGCGGGGGCATGTTATGAACAATGTCAAAGAACCCCAAGCGAAGTTACTGTCGCTGAGTTGATGCTGATGCGTCGTCAGCCTCTAGGCGAGGGCCGCTCTGCTCTGTGGGGTTTCTGGGGTTGCAAGCACAGCCCAAAGAAGGACCCTTGAAGCCACGCGCTCCCACTGCCTGCCCCATTCCCCACTCGTAGCGACCCGACAGACTGTCGATACTTATGGGAGGAGAAAACCTCCACTCTCTCCCAAGGAGCGGTTGGTGGTTTTGAACAACTGCCCTTGTTGCTGTTGACAGTCCAATGTGTGACCCGTTTTGCCCCTAAACTCATAGCAAAGCAGCCAACCAGCAACCCCCCCTAAAATCACTGTCATCGAGTGGGTTCAGTGAGCCTATAGGACAGGGCAGGACTGTCCCTGCGTCTGAGGCTGAAACCCTTCACGCGAGCAGAAAGCCCCTCTCTTTCACCTGGGGGGCAGCTGCCAGTTTGAACCAGCTGACCTCCATGTGAGCAGCCCAGCTCATAACCACTAAGCCACTTTAATACACAGCTGGTTTAAGAACCCCTTTGGCATTTAGAGAGATCGGACCAATTGACATCTCCCCCTTCCTTAAGGGGTCCGGGACCTCTAAGTTGAGGGAGACGTGTTGGGGTGCAATAGGGGTCATCTTCCTCCTCTCTTTTCTTTTTTTCCCCCTAAATCAAACTTTAAAATTTTTACTTTTATCTAGAAAATCTTATGCATTTATTATAATTACTGATATATTTAGATGTGTATTTATCATCTTATTTTGTGCTTTAAAAAATACTTTTACTGGGGCCTCTTTTCTGTTGTTCGTCTCTCTGGGAGGGGGTTCTAGATTGATCCGTGTGATCGGTTCTCCCTTTCTCCCCCACCCTCCCCTAATCCTCCTGGTATCTCTACTCTTCTTGTTGGCCCCGAGCGGCTTACTTATGCTGGATTCCCTGTGTTTGGGGCTGTTGTCTGCAGCAGTGTGCATCTCATCTAATCCGAGTTATAAGATAGAATTGAGGGCATGATAGTGGGGGGAAGGAAGCACCAAAGAGCTAGAAGAAAGTTGTGTGTTTCCTCGGTGCTATCCTGCACCCTGACTGGCTCATCTCTTCCCTGGGACTCCTCTGAGAGGGGTGTCCTCCCTTTTCAACTCTTAGCAGTTGGGCTGAGCCAGATGGGAGAGCTGGAGTGCTCCATCCACCTTGTTCCTCCCATTCCAGCCACATCTGGGCGGAGGCACGTCAGGAAGAAGGGCTCTTACCAAGAAGGCCGGCTTCTCCTCAGCCTCCTCCTGGCCCTGGGTTTTATTTCCGCCATGTGCTTGGCACAGAGTGACAGCTGCCAAAACTTACAAATAGCCCCAGCCTGTACTTTCATGTAGAGCCGGGAAGCATCATAATTTCTGGGTGATTACCAGGTGGAACAACTTTCCACCAGGCAAAGAGACATGCAGTCGTTGGCATTTGAACAGGTCGCTTTGCAGGGCTGGGAAGAGACAGTAACTGCCACCTTGGGACCATTACTTTCAGAAAGCGAGGGAAAGTGACAGGCTGGCGGCAGCTTCGGTTATTCATGCGGCGTGGCCCTTGGGGTGAGGGGAGAGAAGGGTGGATGAGGGGTGGACAGAACATTCACCATGGGCCAGAGGTGGTTCCAGGGGCTTCTTTTAACTCAACGGGAGTGGCCACAGGACCCTGGTGAGGCTGCTGCTACGACGACGATGCTCATTTTACGGAGAGGAAACAGAACCATAAAGGAGCTGTGGACATTTCACAAGGTCCCAAAGAGGGTGAATGATGGAGTGGGATTGAGATCCTGGTCACACTGCCCTGGGACGACAGTGCCCCATTCTCTTGTATCCTTGGCAAACGAAAATTTGATGCCTTTTCAAATATCCTTGAAATGTGTCTACCTGGAAGCTTCTTCTTCCGCTAGTGCATGTCCAGCTGGCAAAGCCTACCGGATGCCATGCCAGGTGTGTGAGAAAGAGATTCTTGGCGAGTTTTCCAGCGGTCAGTCACCAGGCCTTTCTTCCGTGGTGCCTCTAGCGGGACTGGAGATTCCAACCGTCAGGTGAGCAGCTGAGCACGGTCACTGTCTGTACCATGCCGGGCGTGCAGGGAGTTCTTCGTCCTGTGCGCACCTCTACTCTTTTGCGGCTTGCCTGTCACCGCAGCCTGCCTTGCTCATCCCAACCACCGCCGTCCCGACATGCCCCGTGACAGCTGCCCTCTGCTTTCCATCCACACAGTCGCCGGGTGCTGCCGGGCATGGAGCCGCTCAGAGGAGCGAGTCGGGCTTTCTCTGGGCACTCTTTGACCACGAAGCTTTTTTACCAGCGACTCTCTCTGCCGAGAATGTTCTTCCCCGTTTCCTCCCCCCACTCTCGCTCACTAATGTTCCAGGTCACAGTGGAGCCAGCCCGGCTGCCTTGGCCTCTCCTCTGCCCAGGGACCTGACTGTGTGATATCAGCTTCTAAATAACCTTGGGGCGGCCGTCCAACAGAGGAGGTTCGAGCTGGGTTGGGGGGTAGGCTGCTGGACTTCAGGCTCCAGCCTGCCATTCATTCTAAGCCACGAGACCTCACCACCCGGTTAACCTCAGTTTCCTCATCTGTGAGGAGGATTCTACTCTGAATCTCGGTGGCAGAGGGGTTATGTGTTGGGATGCTCACTGCAAGGTCAGCAGTTCAAAACTACCAGCTGCTTTGTGGGAGAAAAATAGCACTTTCTTCTCCTGTAAAGAGTTACAGTCTCAGAAACCCACAGGGGCAGTTCCACTCTGTCCTTTGGGGTCGTTATGTGTCAGAATTAACTCTCTCTCCCTCTGTGTGAGTCCTGTTGTGGGAGGAATACCTGAATGGTTTAGCACTCCATTAGTAATCAAAAGGTTTACAGTTCAAATCTACCGTGGAGTGCCTCAGAAGTAAGGCCTGGTGATCTGTGTCTGAAAGGCCATAGCCTTTCAGAAACCCCAATGGGGGCCATTCCTCCCTGCACATAGGGGGTCATAGTGAGTTAGAACTGATTTGACAGCAATGAACCGTAGCAAAGCAAGGATGCTAATTTGAGGACTCTGATGTGCCTGACCCAATCCCTGGTAATTTCAATCCCCTCATAGGCATGTGAAAGTTGGGCATTGAATAAGGAAGACTAAAGAAGGCTCAATACTGGGCTAGGCCGGGTTGACTATAGAAACAGATGAGGAGAACATCTCAGCCCAGTCCAACTCAAGCCCCTAAGTCCTCCTTCCGACTCAAGAAGCCACATGCCATGATGCAGAATGCAGGAGGATCACAGGCTTGCGGGGAGCAAGTCTTGTGGATCCAATGGCCCTGGATCCCTGGATACATCTTTGGGGCTCTGGCAACTCTCAGAGTGGCCTGTCAGAGGAAGGTGAAGGGAGAGAGAGAGAAAGAGAGCGAGAGCGAGCGAGCGAGCGAGCGAGAGAGAGAGAGAGAGAGAGAGAAGAGAAGAGAAGAGAAGAGAAGAGAAGAGAAGAGAGAGGTTCCCAGGATCTTCCTTATGAGAAGTTCATGTCTGCAAGGAGGTCCCAATCTAGCCGGATTGACAGATTAGACTCCACTCCTACACTTTAAAAAAAATTTTTTTTTTTCTTATTATTTTTTTCCTACACTTTTCATGTATCAAGTTGACATGAAATTCTGTAACCACCACAAATGCAAACGGTGCTGGTGAAGAAGACAAAGTACGATGGCCTGACGCAAGAACAATCAAATCTATCTTGGAAGAGGGAAAACTAGAATGCTGCTGAGAAGCAAGGATGGTGAGACTTTGCTACTTTGGACATCTTGTCAGGAGAGACCGGTCCCTGGAGAAGGACATCGTGTTTGCAGAAGGACAATTCCGAGGAGGTGTTTTGTTCTATGGCACACAGAGTCACTCTGAGTCGGAACCAACTACAGACTCCTTACAATGACTGCCCTCCCCACCACGCCACAACATTGATAGACTGATTTGTGTCCCCTCCAAAATATTTGTCAATGGGCTGAAACCTGATTCTCAGAATGATGTGATTATCCTCTATTTTGTGATCTGATGTATTTATCCGATGTATTGTCTTATAAATCCTAACCTCTATGATGTGAATAAGGTAGGATTAGTGGTAGTTCTATTATTGAGGCAGGATGCAATTTATGGCAGGTTACGTTGTATTTTGAACTGATTTCTTTTGGAATATTAAAGAATAAATAAGACAGAAGAAAACAGAGAGACTTTCAAAAAAAAAAAAAAAAGAGCTGGGACTGAAGTCAGCTTGGAGACCCAGGGCCTCTGTGCTGTGAACCTCCTAGACTCAGGGCAAGATTCACACTAAGACACTTGATGATTTCTAATGGATGCCAAGCCCAGAGGCACTGGCAGGCGTCAAGGGCCTTCCCCCAGATATGACACAGAGAGCCGACCTTCCTCTAGGAGCTGGCTCCCAACTCATTTCTCCGATCTAAACGGTGAGTGAATGAATTTCTGTTTGTTAATACCATGCACTTGTGGTATCAGTACTAGTTAATGAAGACAAACATTGATGTAAGAATTAAGTGAACCATAGTGCTTAGAAAAACATCTGTCCATGACAAGAACTGAGTAAATATTTAGTGATGTTATTATCACTCTTCTTATTGCTGCTCCAGTCACAGCGCATATGACACACTCTCCCAGTGGACCGTCAAGTGCTTGATGCTTTAAATGACTTCTCGTGGATCTGTCAATGAAATGGTAACCAGACTCCTGAGGTCCTGGGGTCTAAGGTTCCCCAGATAGAGCTGCCTGCTGGGCAGTGCTACAGACAGGGTCTGGGGGGGGAGGGGAGAGTTGTGAAGGCCCTAAGCCATAGAATCCACTTGTGTCCATGAAGGTTCTTTGTTGTAAATCACAGCAGTTATTCTAGAATATTTAAGCAAAAGAGGAACCCATTGTGACTCCATGGCTCCCAGAATACCTGGCCATTTCACTGTCATAGCTGGGGGCTTTGCAGTCCGGAAGAACCTGGGGATGACAACACCAGACTGCTCTGGAGGAGACCCCTCTCTGCCTTTCCAGAAAGAGGCAGGCCAGCCTGAGCAGCTGGTGTCAGCAGAGCATGGACCCTTACTCCATGCTCTGCACCTTGAGTACTGGGTGCTGCTAATTGGTGCTGTTGGTGGTCCTCCCATAGACAGCACGTGGAGTCTGGGTGAGGGGGACTCCTCTGTGTTTTCAGTGATGGTTGTCCAGAAGTTTAGGGTCTCACTCTTGCAGTTTTCTTCTACCCATGGCTCAGTGTCCCTGGGTACATTCTTTGCAATGCACGGACTTCCCAGGATTTTCCTTCTCATGGTTCCATTGCCATGCAGCTAGTTCCATGTCCCCTGTGTCCTAAAGTATCTGTTGGCTGTGTGATCTCATGTAGATTTTTAAAAAATTATACAAATCCTTTATTTTTTAAAAATTGAGAGAGAAAAGCTTTGCGGTTAAAGACAACAATGTACTTTGGAAGGTCTCAGATCCTGAGGAAATAATACTACAGGTTTGAGAGTTATTCTTTATCTTCTGGAGGATATTTATAGCAGAATTCACCATTACATTTGGAAATCTTCCTCTTCTGCTTTTCTATTTTTTTAAATATAGATTTTATTTGGGGCTCATACATTTAATACATCATTTAATACATCGTTTGTATTAAGCATATTTGTATACATGTTGCTACATTCATCTACATTATCTACTTGAACCCCTCCAGCATAAGCTCCTCTTCCCCTCTTTCCTCTAGTTCTTTATTTTTTTAATTCCAATTTCCCATATTTCTCCTTTCCTCTTTTCCTCCCCCATGAACTTCCGATAACTTACAAATTGTTATTACCTCTTCTGTATAATGTGTCACTTCACTCACCTCTCCCCGCCCCCACCATTGCCCACACCCCAGAGAGGAGATCACTTGCAGATCTGAGAAATTTGTTCCCCCTTTCTACTCCACCATCCCTCCACCCCTCAAGTGTCACCACTCCCCACTAGTTTCAAGGGATTATCTATCCTAAAATCCACATTTTTGTCTCCAGTGTGCATCCCCTGGTCCAACCAAATCTGTCTGGCAGAATTGGGATAATGATAGTTGGTGGGAGGAAGCATTTGAGAACATTTCATTGCTACTACACTGCACCTAGACTGGCTCATCTCCTCGCTATAACCGCTCTGTAAGAGGAAGTCTCTTCACTTAATGATGGGCTTTGGGTCCCCAATCTGAACTCCCCCTCACTAATGATGCTATATCTCTTAGGTCTTTGATACTTGATACCGGATCCCTTTGACACCTCATGGTCATACACACTGTTATGTTTCTTCCACGTGGGCTTGTTTCTTAGCTAGATGGCCACTCATTCACCTTCATGTCTTTAAAACCACAGACGCATATCTTTTGATAGCCGGATACCATCAGCTTTCTTCACCACATTTGCTTATGTACATATTTGTCGTCAGCGATTGTATCAGGAAAGCGAGCATATAATGCTATGATTATTAGTTCTTGAAACCTGATAATTGATCCCTTTGGTATCTTAGTCCCATAAGCTGGTGTACTTCTTCCATGTGGGCTTTGTTGCTTCTGAGCTGGATGGCCACTTGTTTACTTTCATGCCTTTAAGACCTCAGACGTACATGTTTTGATAGCCGGGCACCATCAGCTTCCTTCACCATCTTTGCTTATGCACACGTTTGTTTTCTGTGATCGTGTCAGGGAGCTGCGCATCATGAAATGCCAATTTAATAGAACAAAATGTTCCTGCACTGAGTAAGTACCTGATTGAGGTTCAATGTCCATTTGCTGTCCTAATTCTAAGCCTATAAGTATATGCATATTGATCTATTTCCCCTTCATCATATGAATATATATGCCTATGTATGTGCCAGTATTTAATCTCTATAAATGCCCTTTACTCCCCAGTTCTTTTCTCTATTTTCCTATACCTCCTCCTGTCCCACCATCACACACAATCCCCATTCGGATTTCAATATTGTCTCTCTATTACATTAGTCTTAATCAATCCCTATCGGACCTCCCACACCCACCCACCCCGCCACCGATCTTAACCCACATGCTACTCCCCTCATCCCTGGATCATCCAAGAGTTCCACCCCCCTCTACATCCACCCTGGTACCAACAGTCCCATCGTCTCCACCCCTAGATCGCTCATCCATCCCATCCCATCCAGATAGACCTGTGGAGAAAGTCACATACTCAAAAAAAGGGCATCCTGTAATGAAGCTAACAAAGAAAAGAAAACAACGAAAACACCAACAACCCCCCCCCCCAATATCCAACATATAAATATACGTGCAAGAATATAATAATAATAACAATATAAAATCCTACAAATAGTTTAAGGCCTGTTCGTTGACCTCCAGGAGTGTCTCCTGGTTGAGTGGGATGGGGTGTCACAAAGTATATCTTTGGTGCTCTATCTGAAGCTCCATGTTCTGTCACACACCCTTAGTATTTTGGTGTGGTTGAGTCAGACAGGGTATAATCCTGTCCCTGTTTCTCCATTTTTGACCCCAAAATGTCTTAGGGCAGTGAGGGTAGCTGTATTTCATATTGGGGCCAGCCATATGGTCCTCTCACTGTATCGGCAGCTCTGAGTGGGATTTTTTTTAAAGGAGTGCTGTGCTGCATGACACATATTCATTACTTTGTGAGTGTTCTTCAGCAACAAGATGACCATAGGGGTTCTTTTCCCTTCATGGTGTGAAGAGTCTCTCAAGGCAGTAGTATCTAGGCGTTGTCTATTCTCAGTCAACCGGATAGGTCTGGTAATTTTTTTCAAGAGAAATTGGCAGTTCTGTCTTCCATGTTTTTATCGTTCTGTCAGCATCCATCCATTGTGGCCCTCATTGGGACAGGGGGTAGTGGTAGGTGGGCACCCTCTAGTTCTCCTGATCTCATAGTAGATGAGGCCATGATTGTTTAGACTGGGAGTGGGAAATGTCCCACCTTCGGGCTCCTATGCGAGGCTCATGAAATCATCAATACCCCTATCATCACATGCTTCATCAAAGAGGAGGAGTTGCAGCTGTCACATCAGACCAAAGCAAACCAAACTCCTTCCCATCAAGTTGATGCTGACTCTTAGGGACCCTAAAGCGCAGGGTAGAGACTGTAACTGTTTAAGGAAGCAGAAAGCCTCCTTTCTCTCCCCAGCCATCCCATGAGGGACTAACTGAATGTGTGACTAGCATGACTCATGACCATACAATAAATGTCCAAATGGCCCTTGGAAGAAGACGCTTCTCCACTGTGGCAGTTACGTAACCTCCTGTCAACTTGCAAAGGGGTGAAGTCTAGCCTATCAATCAGGCCATAGTGAATGGGGCCTCTGTATGGGCATGACCTTCTCCTGAGGGATTCTGGAAATTCTTTCTTCTTCCCTGGAGGAGGGATATACAAATTTCCTCTCTGCTTGTCTCCCTGTGAGACAGTCCTGGTGACAAGTCATGTGGAGTTACACACTGATGGAGCCAGAGCCCTGCAGCTGGAGGAGCTGTGCGGAGATCCTTGCCAGCACTCAGATGCTTCCACCACTGGATCCACAAGACTTTTAACCCACTGGCCTGTGCTCTTCCTGCATTCAGTGCCATTGCATGTGTTTCATGAGTCTGAAGAGGAATTTATATATCGGTATTGGGCATCTGGCTAATATCGGATTTAGGGATTTGATCTGGACTAGGCTGGGGTGTTTTCTCAATATTCAATTGCTCTTATCTATAAAGCTCTTTCTTATACACATATGAGTGTCTATGAATTTGTTTCTTTAGTTTACCCAGACTAACACACACATCCTGGTACAGATGATGTAACCTGTACACTAGTTTCCTCTTTGAGACTTTGGTTTCCTTCTTTTTCTTTTGCTCTGGAGGAGCAGAGACCAAGAATTGTATTTTTGATATGAAAGGAGCCCTCAAGACACAGAGGACCCCAGCCATGGGAATTCTGAACACTACACCCTTGGTTGCGGGCTCCCCCTATTGTTTATTGTGATCTAAGTGAGAACTAACATTATGGCTCCTCAAAGGGCACGTGTTTCATACCCTTGTCTCCATCATCCCCATAACCACCCTAAGAGGCCAATGTCCTAAGATGTGTCTGAGCTTCGTTTTACAGATGTGCTCCTGTACAGTTCAGAGAGTTTAGGTAATTTACACAAAACCACACAGTGAGGCCCAGGATTCAAATCTAAACTGGTTCTAGAGCCTTGATACTTAACAACCACATGGTATTGCTGGTTTTACTCCTCTGGGAACCAACTTGGTGAGTCAGATAACTGGGGAGAGAGGACAGTTGACCATTATCTTCCATGAAAGGGTTTTCTTCATTTCTTTCTTTCTTCCTCCTGTCCTTCCATTCTCTCTTTCTCTTTTAAAGAAATCATTTTATTGGCAGCTCTTTCAGCTCTTATCACAATCCACACATCAATTGTATCAAGCACATTTGTACACATGCTGCCATCATCATTTTCAAAATTTTTTCTTTCAACTTGAGCCCTTGGTATCCACTCCTTCTTATCCTCCTATCCCCACCCTCCTCTCCTCATGAACCCTTGAAAAATTATTATTATTTTCATATCTTATACCGTGTGCTGTCTTCCTTCACCCACAATTCTGTTGTTCATCTCCCAGGGTAGTGGCAGCAGTGTTACATGTCAATCATTGCTATCAGTTAGTTCCTCCTTTCTCCCCCTGCTCTCCCCACCTCTCAATGTATTGTTATAACTGTATCTGGGGGGGGGGGGTTATCTGTCCTGGATTCTGTGCGTGAAGAGCTCTTATCTGTACCAATGTACGTGCTCTAGGCCAGCCAGATTTATAAGGTGGACCTGGGGTCATGATAGTAGGG
Organism: Nesogale talazaci; assembly: GCA_004026705.1. NCBI lineage: Eukaryota > Metazoa > Chordata > Mammalia > Afrosoricida > Tenrecidae > Nesogale > Nesogale talazaci. The sequence goes on along the minus strand of PVJH01005297.1, from coordinate 57,904 downwards.
AGGGAGGGAGCATGGAAGAACTAGAAGCATGGTCTGTATTTTGTTGGTGCTATACTGCTATACTGCACCCTGGCTGTCTTGTCCCTTCCTTGGGGCCCTTCTGTGAGGATGTCCAATTGTCTACAGATGGGCTGATACCTGGTGCTGCTGACACCTCATGAATACACAAGCTGGTGTGCTTCTTCCATGGGGGCTTTGCTGTGCTAGATAGCTGCTTGTTTAACTCCAAACTTTTAAGGCCCCAGATGCTGTATCTTTTAATAGCTAGGCGCCATCAGCTTTCTTTACCACATTTGCTTATGCACCCATTTTGTCTTCAGTGATCATATCAGGAAGGTGAACATCACAGAAGGCCATGTTATTAGAACTAAGTGTTTTTGTGTTGAAGAAAAACTTGAGTAGAAGCCCAAAGTCCATCTGTTTCCTTAATGCTTAACATATAACAATATGTACATGACCCATATCCCTACTGTTATACATTAATATACTTACATGTACACATGCCTATATTTATACCTCTATAAATGTCTTTTGCCTTGAAAGTATATTCTACAGGGTAGATATCAATGTTACATATTGTAGAAGCTTAGCACAAGTGTTGGTTGGAGAGGATCCTGGCCTGGCAGACAAGGAGCTTTGTGACTTCTGGTGAGTCAAGTGGAACTTACCTGCTGACAGTTGACCGCAGCAGTGCTCCAGGATTTGTCTTCTCTCACCTTACTTGTTCACCCTCCTGAATGTGTATTCTTTCCCCCCTGAACACCACACCCATCACCACTACCTTCCTATTGCAGCATTATGTTACAGTATCCCATTTGTTACAGTATTACCATCATCACCATACAATCTCCACCATGAAGCCACTGCCCTAATTTGTCATCATTTTGCTATCTGAACCACTATCCCAAGAAACTGTCAGTGCCACCTTCTCTACCCCTTCATCATGACCAGTACCACCAGCACCATCACCGGTCTCATGACAAAACCCTTAGTTCAAGCATAAGAGGCAGGGGGTAGTATTATCCTTATTTCACAGATGGGGAAACAGAGACACAAGAAAACTCAGGGAGGTTGCCCACATCCACCGAGATCAGAAGCGATAGAATGCATCACAAGAGGCAGAATTTTAGGAGGTTGGGCTTGGGAATGTGAAGAAGGCCAAGAAACACCTTGGTATACCCACCCACCAAGTATATTCAATCTACCAACTCCAGGCTCTGAAAATGGGTTGGAATCTCTGCTCAAAGTCTCTTTCCTCTTATGTAGTTAGGAGAGAGGAAGCACCTTGTTCCTCAAAATCCTGACCTCCCCTCCCGAAAAGGGAAGTTCATAGACCTCAAAGCACCCTTGGTGATGGGAAGCATCTAGTCCCATCTTCCGTTTCTAGTCGAGACGTTTCATTAAGACTTATGAAACCCGGGACTGAGCCCTGGTGGCGCAGTGGTTGAGTGCGGGACTGCGGCCCACAGGCTTAGCAGTTCGAATCTAGCAGCAGCTCTCCGGGAGCAAGGCTGGGTAGCTCCCAGGACCACCAGAGGGCAGTGATGCCCCCCAAAACAAACAAGCAAACAAACAAACCAACAGACTTACGAAACCCACGTAACGAATTATAACTCCATCACCATGCTGGGGCTTGAAAGTACAAAAATCTAGCAGCAGGTGGCCCCAGATGGGCCTGGAGAATCCTGACAAGGAAAGGGCCACAAGAAAAAAAGATTCTCTCGTCTAACCCCAGGCCAAGTCAGCTCAACATTTGCAGGCTGAATTAGACTGGGAACTACTAGGTAGAAAAAGCAGGAGCTGGCTCCCAGGATGTGTTTTCACATTGGACAAGCTCACAAATTGTACAAGGTGCTATTCTGTTCAGAACGATCATTTAAACAGGGACTAGCAATAAATGTGACATTAATGGTGTTCCACTAATAACTGGATGGTCATAATGGTGATTATGAATCTTAGCTGCTTCCTTACGCATGTTTACACCCCTAGCATTGACCACAAGCCTAACATTGCATATTGGGGCTTGTACTGAATGGTAGTAGTAGTAGAAGAGAAGGTGGCTGATGGTGACAGGATTGAAGTGACAAAGGCAGACATGGTTGACCAGGATGCACAGGCAGTGATGCTGGTGTTGATGACAGGAATGGTAATAATGATTATGGAGACAGTGGATGGACACGGGTGTGGTGGACAGTGATGAATGAAGGTGGTAAGAGAATGGTAATGTGGAAGAGGATGGTGAATGGACTCATAAAATAGCAGTGAAGACGATGGTATAATGGTGGTGTAGGTTCCCAGGAGGAGTAAAGCCTAGAATGTGGCTGTGTTGGTGGGGGAGGTGGCTCCAGAAAGGGAGTCCATCATCAATGAACTCTGGACAGAGTGTAGTGTCTGCTGTCATTACAAAGAAAGAAAGAAAGCGAGCCCATTATAATTGACAATTCTGTTCTTGAACTCTTCTTCAGTTCTTTCAGCCTGGGTAACACTGAACGCTCATCCTTTGGACCTTTTCTCTGTGGGATTTTGAGCATTTCATAGACTATTTTTCTCGAGCGGCTTTGACATTTAATAGTTAGCCCCTTTGGCTCACATTTCTTCCATTTGCTGGATCAAATCTACATTCCAGAGCCAGTCATCTGGGGTGGGTGTGAAATTGTGATGGAGTGTGGTTTGGATGTGCATCTCTCTGATGGCTCATGACGCCAGACTCTCTTTTCATGAGTTTGGTGGCCATTGGAACAACCTCTTTGGTGAAATGTCTGTTCTGGCCTTCTGCTCATTTTATGATTGGACTATCTTTTTGTTATGGAGTTGTTGAAATTTCACATACATTCGATTGTTTGATTCTTCTTGGAGACATCATTTTTGAAGATAGTCTCCCAGTTGGTTGCTGGTCATTCCTCCCCTTCCCCTCCTCCTCCTCCCCTTTTTGTTTTTGGTAAAGACTTTTGATGAACAAGAGTTTTACGTGTTTTTTTTTTTGTGTGTGTGTGTGGTTGTGCTAGTCTGGGTAGACTAGAGAAAAAAATCATAAACATACACATATATGCATAGGAAAGAGATTTACTGACAAGAGCAATTGAGTATTGAGAAAACATCCGAGCCCAGCCCAGATCAAGTCCATAAGTCTGATATTAGCCCATATCTCTGATGCCAATCTATAAATTCCTCTTCAGACTCACGAAACACATGCAATGATGCTGAATGCAGGAAGATCACAGGCCAGTGGGTGGAAAGTCTTGGGAATCCTGTGGCAGCGGATTCTTATATCAGCGCTGATGTGGGACTCCAAGTGGCTCCTCCACCTCTCAGAGTTCTGGCTGCATCAGGGTAGCTTCATGTGGCTTCTTGTCAAAAATGTCTCATAGGGGAACTGAGTCCCGGTGGCGTAGTGGTTGTGTGCAGGACGGGCCCACTGGGATGGAGGTCCAATTCCAGCAGCAGCTCCTCAGGAACAAAGGCTGGGCCTCCTACTCCCACCACCAAAGGGCAGTGATGCCCCCCCCCCCAAAAAAAAAAAAAAACCAACCGAACAAAAATGTCTCATAGGGAATGAGCCAGTGTCCCACCTCCAGCGAGCGATTTATCTCTCCGTAGTGCCTCCAAAGGAGGTCATCAAGTTGCAACCTGATCAACAGGTAAACTCCACCCCTTCACTTGTAAGTCCCAAATTGACAACAGATTATGTAACTATCACAGTGGTCTCATTTATTTTGACCTTTGCGACCTGTTAGTATATGATCTAATCTATTATTATTTTTTAAAATCACTTAATTGGGGGCTCATATGACCCTCATCGCTATCCATATACATCCATTGGGTCAAGCACATTTGTACCTTTGTTGCCATCATTCTCAAAATATTTGCTTTCTACTTGAGCCCTTGGTATCAGCTCATTTCCCCCCCATCCTCGCTCCACCCTCTCAAGAACTCTTGATAGTTTATGAATTCTTATTTTTGTCATGTCTTATACTGTCCAACGTCTCCCTTCATTCACTTTTCTGTTGTCCCACCCCCAAGGAGGGGGTTATATGTATGTCCTTGTAATCAGTTCCCCACATTCCCTCCACTCTCCTGGGATCGTCACTCTTAGCATTGGTCCTGAGTTGTTCATCTGTCCTGGATTCCCTGTGTTTCCAGTTCCTATCTGTACCAGTGTACATCCTTTGGTCTAGCCAGATTTGTAAGGTAGAACTGGGATCACCATAGTAGGGGGGAGGAAGAATTGAAGAACTAGAGGAAAATGGTGTGGTTCATTGTTGCCACACTGCACCTTAACTGGCTCATCTCCTCCCAGAAACCTTTCTGTAAGGGGTTGTCTAGTTGCCTATAGATGGACTTTGGGTCCCCACTCCGCACCCCCCCCCCCCATTCACAATGATATATTTTTTGTTCTTTGATGCCTGATACCTGATGCCATCGACACCTTGTAACCACACAGGCTGCTGTGCTTCTTCCATGTGAACTTTGTTGCTTCTCACTAGATGGCCACATGTCTTCAAGCCTTTAAGACCTCAGATGCTGTATGAGGTAATCTATTATTAAAGGTATACCTGACAGTGTTGGCCTGCCTTTTCTTTCAAATTTTAATATATTCAGTTTGTATGTTTAGGTCCTCGATTCATTTTAGTGAATTTGGTGTCTGGTGTGACGTTTCATTCTTCTGCATGGAGAAAGGAAAAATTCCCCCCCTACATTTATGGAATAGACCTTTTCCCGCCAAGTGAATAGTCTTAACAGTCTTGTCAAAAATAAGTTGACCATTGATATGGAGGTTTGTTTCTAGACTCTCAGTTCTATTCCATTGGTCTATGTGTCTATTGTTATAACAGTCCCAGGCTGTTTTGATCTTTAAAGCTGTGTGGTATGTTTTAAAACCAGGAAAGGTGATTCTTCCTACTTGGTTCCTCTTAAAGATTGGTTTAGCTAAAAGTTGAGTATTGGTTTTTCTATTTCGGTAAAGAAGGCCATTGGAATTTTGCTTAGGATTATGCTAAATCTATAGATTGCTTTGGGTAGTATTGCTATGGTAACAAGAGTCAGTCTTCCAACCTATGAAGATGGAACATCTATCCATTTAGTTATCTCTCCTTTGATCTTTTTCAGTAGTGTGTCGTTGTTTTCATCTCCCTAGTTAGTGTTCCTAGTGATTCATTCTTTCAGATAGTGTTGTAAATGGATCCCTTTCTTTAAATATCCTTTTAGAGTTCTCATTGCTGGTGTATAGAAACATACTGAATATTGTATGCTGACCTTACACCCAGCAACTTTGCAAAATTCCTCTACTAGTTCTACAAGTTTTCTTGTGTATGGTTTGGGAGTTCACACACAGACACGCATGATCATATCATCTGCAAATAGAGATGGCTTTATTTCTTTTATAATCTAGATACACTTTACTCCTTTTTCTTGTCTTATTGCTCTGGCTAGGACTGGTAACACACTATTGAATGGAGATGATGAGAGTGAGGACCCTGTCTTGTTCCCGAATTCAAAGGGAAAGTTTTCAGTCTTCATCCATTAAGCGTAATGCTGGCTATTTGCCTTTCATATATATTGGGGCACAAAATTTAAGGAAATCCTCATTCTTAGGCCAACCTTGTACTCTACGAGTCTTAGAGAGGGAATATCTCCTTAAATCTGAAGCATTTTGCTTTCCTCAGCCTACTCTGAAAATCGCCTAGTCTAGAGGAACCTCCTCGCATGATCAGAGAGGAGGTGAGATGACGAACACAACATTTCATCTCACAGTGAGGCCCTGTCGCATCCACTAACAAGGAACAAATGAAGGAAGAATTTCTTACAATGATGTAGTGGATGCTTGTCATGCTATGTGGTTTTTGGGCAAATGCCCTTCACTTTAGACCCATTAGCCTCAAAGTCAGAGCCAATAGGGCTCTTTTCCAGCTGGCATGCAGAATCAAGCTCACAGTGATATCTGGAGAGGGCCCTGGCAGGCTGCTATGGGCCCTCTCCTGAGGGTGGGAGTGGTAATACTCTTGCAATATAATATGGCACAGTGGCCCAAAGGGCTGATGGTTCAAATCCAGCAGTAGCTCTCCAGGAGCAATGCTGGGCTACCTACTCCCACCAGGGCAGTGATGCTACAAAAAAGCAAAAACAAAACAAAACAAAAAAATAATATATCCATCTTTCGTGGCTTTGTAGACTCTAGGTTTGCTAGAGAATGGCTTTCTATAGACTCAGTAAACTCTAGCATGTTATTTGAACAAGCTAGCATGGCCAACAAGAACCCTGACTCCATCCCAGAACAAAAGATCATATTAATGGGAATGAGAGGGGTGGTGTCGGTGTGGAGTGGAGACCCAAAGTCCAATTGGACAACCTCTGACAGAAAGGTCACAAGGAAGAGACGAGACAAGGTGGGAATAGCACTGATGAAACATACAACTTTCCTTTAGTTTTTTAATGCTTCCGCCCTCCCTACCCACTACTATCATGACTTCAATTCTACCTTATAAATCTGCCTAAACCAGAGCATGTACATGGGTACAGATAAGAGCTGGAAACACAGGGAATCCAGGATAAGTAAATCCCTCAGGACTAGTAATGACAGGAGTGATACAAGGAGGGTAAGAAGAATGTGTGGGTAGAAAGGGGGAACCAATCACAATGATCTGCATATAGTCCCTTCCCAGGGGGATGGACAGTGGAAAAGTTGATGAAGGGAGACATTGGTCAGTGTAAAACATGGCAAAAAAACGAGAAGTTATCAAGGGTTCCTGAGAGAGGGAGGTAGGGAAGGGGGAAAATGAGCTGATATCAAGGGCTCAAGTAGAAAGAAAATATTTTGAAAATGGTGATGGCAACATATGTATAAAGGTGCTTGACACAATGGATGGAGGTGTGGGTTGTGATGTGAACTGCATAAGCCCCCAATCAGAGGAGCTCTGACTCTTAGGGAAGGTGTGGTAATATCTCATAAACGTGACGGGAGACATTTGAGTCCCCAATAAAATGATTCCAAAAAAAAAAAAAAAAAAAAGGAGGGGGAAAGAGGAGCTTATACCAAGGATTCAAGTAGAAAATATTTGGAAATGAATGTGGCAACATGTGTACAAATATACTTGATAAAAATGATGTATTGAATGTTATAAGAGCTGTAAGAGCTCCCAATAAAATTATTAAAATAAAAAAAAAGCAATGGTGGGCATGTCATCGACGTTTATGAAAATCCCCATCTGTGTGTGGAGAGACTGTCTACATACTATCTTTTCTCTGCCTCTGATCTATTTCTCTCTGCCCACCAGCGGACATCTCAGCAGTTCAGCTTGTGTGAGGTGCATCCTACATGCTCCTGCATGTCCATGCCCCTCCCATGTCTCTTGGTCTCAACACCAAATTCCTGGGAGGAAGAAGCTGGTTCAGCTCAACTTTGCTCAGGTGTTCATCCTGGTCCAATCAACTGTGCAAAGGGAGGAGACTTCTTGGAACAAGCATTCCTGCTGTTTCCCCTTCATCCCCTCTCAATTTTTTAAAACATGTTTTATCAATTGTAAGTGAGCTGATTGTTGGCATTTCAGATCATCATCTTTTTATTTAACAGTTTAAACTCAGTACCCTCCCCACTCTGCCTCCAATAGTTCTCTCTTTATTCTTCTCTTCCTTTGGGTGGTTGACCACCTTCTACTTTGCCAAGTTCACCCCCGTCAAGTGTCTCGTCTACTGCCCCCAGGGAAAGATGAAGATAAAGAACTGTGTGGAGTTGGGCAGATATCCCCGAAAGAGTCTTACAGAGGGAAGAAAAGTCCAGCACAAACAACTTTAATAATTGTTTATCGTCGAAGCCAAAGAAGTTACTCAGACCTTCTGAATGACTCCACCCTTGAGCGTTGCCTCTGTCCCCGGCTGTCAGTAAAAACAAGAGTGAGCTCCAGATAGAATACACTGGACCCCAAGTGGCTCTGAGATGTGTGAGGCCCTTGTGAAGCAATGGATTAGGAACCCCTTCTGCCCCCACCCTGACAGAGTCCCACACAAACAGCGGTGCTGAGAGGTCTCAAGGGACGGGGACGTTGATACTGGTTGAGATGGTGGCCTAGTGGACTCAGATTTACTTGTACGAACAAACACCCTCTGGGAAAATCTCACGAATGCTTCTGATGGAAAACTAGCCCTCTTGGGGTCACAAGTTCTTGTGAACACAGGAAAATCTGAGTCACTACTGGTAAGGTAGGCAGCAGGTCTGGGGAACCCATTCACTCACTCCCTACTGTCTCTGGGTGCCATTGTCAGAGTATGCTGAGGTAGAATTTTGCTCCACAGTGATTTTCAGAAGACTGCCAGGCCTTTCTTTCAAGGTACCTCTGGGTGGACTTGACCCTCCAACCTTGTGAACAGCTGAGCTCACTAGCCATTTACACCACCCAGAGACTCCATTTACCCAGCACAGTGTCTGGGTACACATGCTGCAAGGTGGATACCACTTGATGGGCAAGGTCAGGCCCTTGGACGCTTACCCTCTGGTCCAGTCCTCCTGGCGGCTTGAGAAGCCGGAGCATGTTATTGTCTCTGCCTCGAGGCGCAAGGGCCAAGGCTCTGTCCAAGGTCACCCGGACAGAAGCGAAGCTTGAACCCAGGCTGTCAGATTCCAAAGTTGAACAACTGCCCCATCTGCTGGTTAAGAAGGGCAGCGTTTAAGATTCTGAGATCCGGACCAAATACCTTCTGATCCCAACGGTGGCCACTTGCTCCTCTGGGAAGTTTGCAGTGACTGTGATTGTGTCTATGGGTGGGGCACTGGGAGAGGGAAGCAATGCTTGGTCTTCTTGTCCCCAAGGATTTGGTCGGGCACCCTGCTGGCCTTCCCCATAAAACCAACCAACCAACCAACCAACCAACCAACCAACCAACCAACCAACCAACTAACCAACTGTGTTCAAGAGTTCTGGTATCAGAAGGAGGTTGTGGACATTGGGTAAGCAACTCAGAGTCTTACAGAGGAAGCTTGAGGAGATGTTTGGAAGAATGGGTAGTAATGTTTCAGTTAGACAAGGGTGTCGAAAAAACAAAAACAAAAGTCATTTAAAAATTCAGAGACAAGGCGAAGCTTCTATTATCTTTGGAGACCAGAGAAGAACGTTGAGTGCTGGGCACTGAGAACCAGGCAGAAGGTAAGGCTGTGGGCAGCTGCTGTAAAGAACCTTCCAGACCCTCTTGGTGTTAGTCTGGGTGGACTAGAGAAACAAATTCAGAGACACTTATATGTGTACAAGAAAAAGCTTTATAGAAAAGAACAATCGTATATTACAAAAACACCTCAGACCAGTCCAGAGTAGGTCCAAAAGTCCGATATTAACTCATATTTCCAATACCAGTCTGTTAATTCCTTCTAAGACTCATGCAATGCATGCAAGGACGCTGAGTGCAGGTACATCACGGGCCAGTGGGTGAGGAGTCTTGTGGATCCAGTGGCAGGGGAAGCCTCTTAGTGCTGGTGTGGGTCTCCAGGTGGCTTCTCCAGCTCCAAGGCTTGGGTTGCCGTCAGCGGAACTCCATGAGGCTTGTCAACAGGAATGTCTTGCAGGAGAGAGTGTATCTAGTCTCCAGTGAGCTGTTTATCTCCTTCGTGCCTCCAAATGAGGTCATCCAGCTATGGCCTGATTGACAGGCTAGGCTCCATCCCTTCACAAGTTGACGGATTATGTAACTGCCACACCCCTCTTCTCAGCAGTCGGTGCCCTGGGTGGATGAACGGATCCTACACGTGGCTCTCCCTCCGTGTAGGTCTTTTTTTTCTGTGCTCCCCGTGGGTCAGGTCTCTTATCATGGGGCATAGAATGTTCTCCCCATGAAGAGTCGAGATTCTATGAACTGTTACTTTTCACTCTGCGACTGCAGAACCAGCCCCCCAAACTTTGGTGTTCGTCACACCTTGGAGTCTGTGCCCTACTGGGGATAAGGAACAAGGGGGACCCTGGTGTAAGTGTTTGGGAAGGGGGGGTTCCTTCGTTCCTTTGTTCAATTGCAGGTCAAGTGTCAATGACCTTGCAACCTGGTTACACGAGAGCATGCACAGCCCTTAGCAGGGGACTGGCTTAAGTCATCTTAGCTGAAGAAACCGACAAGCATCTAACTGGCAAGACCCTGGCCACACATTGCTGGGGGACGCATTGGGGGACTGGGGAGAGGGGAAGAAATGGTTAAACGGTGGGTGTCCCTGCTCTCCCCACCTGAGCAGCTTGACTTATATCAGATTTATGCAGGAGATTGGTTCCTGGAGCAATGCATTATTCAAGACAGAATTTCCCAGAGGGATAAATGTAAAGCAAGATCCACATTATCTCGAAATCTGAGCATACGGCAGGATCCTTATTAATATTTTTAAACAGCCTGATCTCTAAATCATGTAATGCAAATTTGCAATAATGTGACCACACGTTTTGGGATTCTGGACAAGATTTGGTGGGCAGAAAGGCTTCTAAGAATGGAAAAATTTCCCCCCTAGAACTGGCCGCGCAAGCTTGGGGTAGCGGGACTATAATTAGAGGCAAGATTGGTCATAATTATTTGGTATTAAACCTACAGAAAGGAGCAATGTCGAGGAATGATTAGCTTAAGAAATTAGAGCGGATTCAAAGTTATTCCTTGGTAGCAGTATGAGTTATTGAAAAATTAATTGCTGTCTCCCTCCCCACCCCACCCCCCTTCCTTCTCACTGTTATAGGCTCATTAGAGAGGAATGAAAAGAATCTCGACTCCTATTTCCTCCAGGACCTGCCTTTCAAGCCCTGGTGTGCATAAGAATCACTCGTAAAAATTAGTGGGGGAGAGAATGGCTGAAAGTACAGTCTCATGGGTGCTGCCGCGCTCCCCCGGCTTCTAAGTTGGGCCCAGGAGTCTGTGTTTCTATCAAGTATTCAAGAGATGCTGAAGTGGATGGACCCTCCCGTGTACATTTGAGGCTCTGTGAAGGGACATGGCTTGTCTGGTGGTGGGAGGCGGCATGGAGCGGTCAAGGAGACTGCTGCATGCAAGGAGAGGGGCCTGCCACTGAACTCTGTGCTTGGGTCCCGCTGCTTTGGGACCATGTGCACAGTTGACTCTTGGGTTCTGTTGTCGGGTCCCACTTGGGGCTCCTGCCACTGGCTCCACTTGGACTTGGCCTCTGGCCTGCTTGGGAAGGCAAGCGTTACAGCTCCTTACCTGGCTATGCTGACATAGTGCCTGCAGCTACCTCTGACTGCCACCAAGCCTCCTATCTGTAGTGCTCAGCTTTCCCTTTCGCTCTCTCACCCCTTCCTCCCTCCCCGCCCCCTGCCTCCCCTCCCCGGGTTGGGAAGCCCACCACTTGAATTGCAGCTCTTCCTCTGTTCACGCTATGTGTGAGCCCCTGTGTGTTCTCACCCCCTAGCACAGTGTCTCCAGTGTTACAGCTCTCTGTCTTGGAGGTCTGGGAGGGTCTCAGGACAAGCGCCCCTGGGGCCCAAAGATGTGTTCTGCTCCAGATTCTTTTCTTTCCTTTTTTTTTTTGGGGGGGGGCATCACTGCCCTCTGGTGGTGGGAGTAGGAGGCCCAGCCTTTGCTCCTGTGGAGCCGCTGCTGGAATTGAACCTCCATCCCAGTGGGCTGCAGTCCTGTGCACAACCACTATGCCGTCGGGGCTCAGCCCTAGATTCTTCTTTTCCCTGTGGTCTTCTCAGCCTCTGTGGGATGAGACTTTTCATAAGCCTGCTCTTGTCGCCTACCCCCTGAATGACAAATCTGGCAAGCTGTGATGTCAGCGGAGCCGGCCCCTAACATCATCAGGTGCAATTGTAGGTGCAATTATACAGTGATAATAAGTAAAGGTCATAGTAAAGTCATAGAGAATATGAGAGATAGAAGAGAGATTGAAATAATGGAGTCAGACCCATTTCATGGTAGCATGCTCATCTCAGCCCCGTTTGGTGGTTCACGTGGAGAGAACTGGAGCGAGTGAGTTCGAGTTGATTATAGGTAACCACACGTCACAGGAAGGGGATGTGCAGTAGGCATGACTGTAACAGGAAGGGGATGACAGTCCAGGGGGCTGAGTTGACCCTGGCCCATACAATATGTATGCCCCAGCACCCCAGCACTCCTAGTTCACAGCACCCCTTTGTACACAAAGCTCACAAGAAGGAGATGAACAACTTGGTGAATTTTGTAAGCCCTGCCTCTGGCATCTCACAGAGCTTATCTCCCTGGGTAGGGCACAGCCTCTACTTGGGCAGGAGCTCCCCCTCTCACATTCCAGGAAACAAGTTTGAAAAAAGATGATTTACTCACAGGTCATCTCCCAACCAGGAACTTGCAAACGCAGCAGAAGAAACCTCCCCATTCTTTCATCATCCCACATGCCTGTAGCTCAAACCATATATATACATACACACACACACACACACATATATATCCTGCCACCCCAATACCAGATGTGGCTTCCCTGGCCTAACTCTTGGGCCTTGGGACCTGCCCAGGAGGTCAAGATGCTTCTCTCTCTCTCTCTCTGCTCTCTCTCTCAAAGTCCTTCCCCACCTCCAATAAAGCCTGTATGTTTGCTCTTCATCCTTAACTGAGCCCTGCCTCCCCTCTGCAACTCTCTCTCAGCCTCTCACATGTGACAAGAAGGGGAGGGGCAAGAGGTAGACATGTGACAAGAAAAGCAGGTCCCAGATTCATGATGGCAGCCTGACCTTGATCATCCATGGGTGGGTTTGACCTCTCTGGACTCCTAAAAGGAGGTAGTCTACTGCTTTTATCAGAAGGCAATGGGTCCGATTTAGGGTGGGACAGACTATACAGCCTAATTGCTCTAGATGGCTGAGAACCCTTAGGGAGAATAAGCCCTGACCTACTTAGGATAACCTCCAAGTATATAGTCATTTGCCTCCTGTAGCAAGCAGTTAAGTTTGGCATATATCTGGGAGAGACAACTTGAGAGAAATCACTCCATTTCCCACACTGTGAGATGACATCAAGCACATCTATAAAGAAACAAAGAACAGAACATGAACAGATATATGTTCACCCCAGTCTACCGTAGACGTATGTGTGATAGAAAAAAGAGGGACTCAGACAAAAAGCCTGTCAGTGGAGGAATGGGTACAGACACACAACGGATTCTTAAGCATCTTTAACAAACTGTGCAGAGTCTGCCAGACCCTTCATGACATGTACTCAATCGGAGGACATTATGCTCTGCCAAGTTAGCCTATCTCACGAAGTAAATATTCCATGCTACCATGATTACACAAGAAAAGAAAACAAGAAGAAAGTGGCTTTGGGAGAAGATGGACCAGTTAGGGTGCAGTATAGCACCGAGGAAGCATACAACTTTCCTGTGGTTCTTTAATGCGTCCCCCCAACTCCTACTCTTAGGATCCTAATTTTACCTTTTGGCTAGACCAGAGCATGTACACTGGTACAGATACGAGCTGGAAACACAGGGAATCCAGAACAGACAAACTCCTCAGGACCAATATTGAGAGTAGCCATACCAGGAGGGTAAGGGATAGGTAGTGGTGGTGGTAAAGGGGAACCAATCACAATGACCTACTATAACCCCCCTCCCCCCCAGGGGGATGGACAAGATACAAGTGGGTAAAGGGAGACATCGGAGAGTACAAGCCATGAAAAAATTATAAGTTATCAAGGGCTCACGAGGGAAGAAAAGTCAGGGAGGGAGGTCCAAGTAGAAAGAAAACGCTTTGAAAATGATGGCAACATATGAACAAAGGTGCTTGAGACAATGGATGTGTGTACAGACCGTGATAAGAGTTAAACGAGCCCCCATAAAATGATAAAAAGATGGCTTTGACCGCCAAGGAGAAGACTTTGAAGATGATAAGTAAGCCAGGGGTGAGGAGGGAACAAGGGGCCCCGGGGAGGAAAGGAGAGAGACTGGGTGGGAAAAACAAACAGGAGAAAGCCCCAAGCAGAGTCAGGGAGGGGCATCGACTGGACTCCTGTCACGGTGCTGACACGTGGGCTGTGCAAGTACATATCACGTGTCTTCCTTTGCGTGTGTTACATGCTGCAAACGAAGAGGAAAAATAAATAAAAAATAATAGCTTTTAAAAAAAGACACAAGTCACAGCCTTCAAAATCCCCCAGTCTTTGCCCATCCGATCTAAGCACTGGTCTGAGTGGAAATGTTAGGTCTCTCGGGGGAGAGATATACCTCGATCCTTGACTCCGTGCCGGAAAGAATTCACGCCAAAGCCTGGTTCGTGATCCAAGTGAGTTTTATGAAAGGTAAAAGAAGTCTCAGGTTTTCACAGGGCATTTCACACCCGCATGTGGAGTCCAGAGGAGATCACTGCACGGCTCCGTGGAGCAGCTGGAGAAGCAGGAGGGCCACAAGGCTCTGGACTCTGGCTTTTCAGGTCCTCTGCTGGGAAGCGTGGTCGATGATCCTGGTCTACCTCATGAGCTGAATTGAATTCACCTGGCCCAGAGGGGCCAATCCAGGTGTGACATTTGTACATTTGTTGCCATCATCATTTTCTAAACATTGTTTTGAGCCTTGAGCCTTGGGATCGGCTCCTTATTTCCCCCTCTCCCTTCAAGAATCCTTGATAATTCATGAATGATCATTATTCTTTCATGTCTTACACTGACCAATGTCTCCCTTCACTTGCTTTTTATTGTCCAGGCCCCTGGGCGGTGGTTATATGTAGATTATTGTGATTGGTTCCTTTTTTCTCTCCCACACCTTCCCCCTCTCCTCCTGGTATGGCTGCTCTCAATATTGATCCTGAGGGGTTTATCTGTCTTGGATTCCCCATGTTTCCAGCTCTGATCTGTACCAGGGTCCATGCTCTGGTCTAGCTGGATTTGTAAGGTTCTATAGGGTGGGTAGAATGGTGGGTTTCTGGGACTCTAACTCTTCACAGAAGTCGAATGCCTTAAGGGACTGCATTGATAACAGTTGCATGCTTGGAATCTAAGGTGCTTCTTGAGAAGGAAAACTCATTGTGCTTTCCGGGCCGTGATGGAAGAAAGGGCACATTGTTTCCTCATCCACATGCATACTGGCTACTGGGAGATGCCCGAGTCTGTCACGAAAGAGTGCTTTGCATTTTTGTCAGATACATCAAACTTTTGGATAAAAAGTAGATTTTGAATAACAAGTAAGCCTCTTCTACCATCATGCACTTGAAAAAAGGAAGAATAAATTAGTTTCCCCTCCCCACAATAAGAACATCCTACACAAAGAAAGCAAAGGATCATTAGAAGACAAGAAAGAAAAGTTCCGAGTGGAAGTCAGAAGAGACTCTGAAACTTGCTCTTCCTTTTAGAGTAGCTAAAACGAAGTCAAAGAAATGAGGAAGTGGGCTGAGCCCCGGTGGCGCAGCGGTTGTGTGTGGGACTGCGGCCCACAGGGCTGGTGATTCAAATCCAGCAGCAGCTCTCCAGGAGCAAGGCTGGGCCTTTCACTCCCACCAGGGGGCAGTGATACCCACCCTCCAAAAAAAAAAAAAAAGGAGAAATGATGAAGTAAAAGAGCTGAATAGAAATTTTCAAAGGGCAGCTCAGGGGACAGTATTATTGTGAAAGGTGCAAAGACCTGGAGGCAGAAAGTCAAAAGGGAAAAACACTCGCAGCATATGTCAAGCTGAAAGGACTGAAGGAAAATTCAAGCTGAGTTGAAATACTGAAGGATTCTTTGGGTAAAAGATGAATGAGGCGAGGAGCATTAAAAGAAAATGGAAGGGACACACAGAACCACCGTACCCCAAAGAACTTGTCACGAGACATTGAAACCTTTCAAGAGGTTGTATGTGACCAAGAGCCAACGATGCCCAAAGATGTCCAAGGCATCAGTGAAAAGTCAGCTTCTAGAAGGAACAGACTACCAATGGAATTGTTCCAACAAACCGGTGAACCGCTGGAAACACTCACTGGTCTATGCCAAGACATTTTGAAGCTATCCACCTATCCAACTGACTGGAAAATACTTATATTTGTACCCATTCCAAAGACAGATGACGCAACACAATGTGGGTAGTCTCAAACAATATCATGAATAACACGTGCAAGTAAAACTTGGCTGATGGTCATTTCACTGTAGTTGCAGCAGTCCATCCACAGGGAGTTGCAGGAAATTCAAGCTGGATTCAGAAAGGGCTGGGGAATGCAAGGTAGCATGGCGGATGTCAGATGGTTCTTTAGCTGAAAGCAGAGAATACTAGAAAGATGGTTACTTGTGTTTTGTTCATTTTGCAAAGGCACCTGACTGTGTGAATCATAGCAAACTTTGGATATCCTTGAGAAGCATGTGAATTCCAGAACACATCACTGTGCTCCTGAGGAATCTGTACATAGACCAAGAGGCAGTGTTTTACTCAGCACCAAGGAATCCTGAGTGGTTTAAAATTAGGAAAGGTGTACCCACATATCAGGGTTGAATCCTTTCACCATGTTTATTCAGTTTGTATGCCGAGCGAACAATCTCAGAAACTAGATTACATGAAGAGGAGCAAGACATCAGGATGGGAGGAAGTCTTATTAACAATTGGTGCCATGCAGATGACACAACATTGTTTGCTGAAAGTCAGGTGGACTTTTAAGCTTTTGTTCATGGAAATTGTCCAGGACTGCAGCCTTCAGGAGGGATTACAACTCATCGTGAAGAAGACCCATCTCCTCACAACAAGATCAACAGATAACATCGTGATAACTGGAGAAAAGGTTGAACGTGCCAAGGATTCATTGCTCGAATCCACCACTGATGTTCATAGGAATAGCAGTAAGGAAATCAAAGGACATATTGCCCTGGGCACATCTGATGTACAAGACTTCTTGACAAGGCTCAAGAGCAAGGACTTCACTTTGAAGATCAAGGTGAGTCTACGCCAAACCATGGCATTTTCAATGACCTCATAAGCATCTGGAAGTTGGATGTAGAATGAGGAAGCCTTTTGATGTATTGAATTATTGTGCTGGCGAAGTATATTGAAAGGACTATGACTGACAGGACAACCAAATTTGTTTTGGAAGCAGTACCCTCAGAATTCTTCTTGGAAGCAAGATTGGGAGAACTTCATCTCAGATACTTAGGACCTGTTTTGAGGAGAAGGCCATCCTGCTTGGTAAAGAAGAGGGGCAGCAAGAAGGAGATGATGTTTGAGGGGCTCGGCCAACGCAGCGGTGAAGACTGAAGAACATTTGTGAGAGTGATGCAGGGCTGGGCAGTGTTTCATTCTGTTGTGCAGAGGGGAGCCGGTTGGCACCCAAGAACACAATGTCCAGACGTGTTGCCGTCAGTGCCTCCTAGCTCTGAAGAATGGTGGGCATCTCGGGAATTTTCGAACTGACTCTATGTCTGTAGCTTGAAAGGGTCCACAGTGGCATTTACACTACAGAAATGGGCAAACATCATAAATCAAAACCAGGTTTCCTTTCTTAGAGAACTGGCTATTTACCAGTTTTCACTGCTTATCTAGATTATTTCCTAGTGACCTAGGGTTGGCTGGTCTTCTCAGTGCAGGCCTTTGAGAGGTTTCAGACATCGTTTTTGCTTTTTTATAAATTGTGCTTCGCTGGATAACTGATGCTTGTGGGGAATAGGAGGATGCTCTTGCAAGCGCTTAACCAGTGCTCCATTTGGACTCCTCACTCAGGGAGAAGCTGCGGATACAGCCTCACCCCTCTGAGTGTGGTCCCTGCATTAGTGCATCAGAAGCATCTGGGAACTTACGGAAAACACAGAACTTTCCACCTCCCCCCAGTTCTGCCTCGCCAACAGAATCCCTTATGGTGAACGAGCACACTGGATACCTTTTCCCATGCCCCAGAACAGGCGATGGGTGATGGCTGCACGCAGGGGTCTCCTGAAATTTCAGAAGAGGAACAAGTATGCTTTGAATTCTCAAGGGAGAAGAAAGGCAACCTCAAAAGACATTGACAATGAAAAAAAAATTGTCCCCAAGAATCAGCCTGCAACTCATACTCCCAGATCTTCCCAGTAGGCACTTCCTAAAGTGGGGGACCACAGGTTGCCTCTGATCCAAGCAGCACTGGGACTAGAGATTGGTCAACTGAGAACTGAGAGAAAACAGGGGAGGGAGTATGGCAGTTACCTATTCTGGTGTCAATTTGGTGTATTAGGAGTGTAGGGGTGGAGTCTAGCCTGTTAATCTGGAGATAACCAATGAAACCTCTGTGTGGGCATGTCTTTCTCCTGAGGATTCCAGGACATCTGGCTGTATTTCCCCCCTTGGAGGTGAGAGACTCACTCCTCAGTTCCTTGGAGACACTCTACTGACAAGACACAAGCCAGTCGACTCCCTGGGAGACATTGCAGCTGACAAGATACATGGCAGCCTGCTGATAGACCCTGAGCCCTGGAAGCTGGAGGAGCCATGAGGAGAGCCCTGTCAGCGCTGAGCTGCTTCTACCGCCACTGGATGCACAAGGCTCTGCCCCCACTGGCCTGTGGTTGTCCTGGTGTCATTGCACGTGCTTCGTGTGTCTGAAGAGGACTTATGAATTGGTATCGGCCACATGGGCTAATATCAGACTTATGGACTTGGACTGAGCTAGTTGGGATGTTTTCTTTACAGTTGCTCTTGTATATAAAACTCTTATATACATATGAGAGGTTCTTTGGATTTGTTTCTCTAGTCTACCCAGACTAACCCAGGGAGAACAGACGCAAGAGCATGAGTCTAGGAAGAAGGGGTTAGAGGGGAGAGGGGGAAGGCGGGGAGGGGGAGGGGGGAGAGAATTGGAGGAGAAGTGATGCAGATGGCAGGTGCACTTGGAGGGCAGTGGTGGCTTTGCAGTAGAATTCTCACCTCCGTGCAGGACATCTGAGCTCAATTCCATGATCAGGGCACTCCATGCATGGCCGCCAGCCATCTGGTAGTGGAGGCTCGTGTGTGCCAAGATGCGGCACAGATTTCAACCAAGCATCCAGACAAAGCTAAACGAGGAAGGCCTGGTGATGTACTTCCAAAAAGCCAGACAATGGAAACCCTCCGACATGTCCTTGTGCAAAACGCAGTTGACCGTGGCCTGGGGGCGGGGACTGGCTGCATGTGTTCTGCTGTGTGTGTTGTGATTGGATGGTCACTGCCAACAGTGACAACATGGGACCGACTGTGGGAGGGGGGGGACCAAGGAGGGCATGGAGCACCCCTTCATGGAGACACAGGTAGCAGATGGAACAGGTGCCCAGACTTGCTGCTCCCCAGGAACATGAGGGAATCACGGCTGCCTTGCAGGTGCAGCCCCACACCAGCCTCCCCGCCAGGGCTTTACTCTGATCTCTTCTCAGGGCTGCTTTCACCTTGTTTCAGTTCCCAGCAGCTCTCACTCCTTAGCCCAGTTTCCGTTTCCTTCGGTTGGCTTTGTCTGTGCCTGTCTGCTGCGGCAGGGGTGTCAGGGCAGCAGCAGGCTCACAGCTGCACCTGAGCACGGGGGCCGGGTGCAGAGCAGTGCTTGTGTGTAAGGGGCTGTGTCAATGGATGAGAGGACAAGTGAGTTTGAGACTCAAGACTGAATCTAAAGGTTGGAAGCCTGGGTTTGAGCTGGGAGTGGGGCTCGATGAGTCTTTTCAGGTGGGGTGGAGGGCGAGCAGGCCCAGAGACAATGGATTCCAGTAGCTAAATTTTGCCAGGATATGCCTGTCTCTCAACTAAATTGTCAGGGCTCCAGGTGACTGCGACAGCTGACCTGGGAAGATGGCGTGGGACTGGGGGCCATTCTTGCACCCCATCGTCCATGTTACTTTGTTTCGGAGGACACTTCTTGCCCGAGCCTGTTCATGGAGACATCTGAGTGTATTCGCCCCATGCCTGGTAACCCCTTCCCTTGCACATCCTTGGGGCGAGGCAGCAGCATCTGGGAGCAAGCTCAGGGTTTTGCCCACATTGGGGAGGTTAGCTGGCTAACTGTGCCAAGCGCCCATTAGCTGACATAATCAGGGAGTGGATTAACTTCTGCTTTTCTGGCTGTATTTTATAGACATTTTTAAAAGCCTTTTTTTTTTTAGTCTATGCACTCTTCAGAAATTAAATTTAGGCTGTGATTTTATTACCCTTTTTATTTAATTTATCCTAACGGTTGCATTCAAGCTGTGAACCAGCTGTTGACTTTGAAAAAACATTGTTCAATTTGAAAGGAGCATTTTAAAACTTAATGTAATGGCTGTAAGTAATCACTACAGCAATTACACTCTCCGGCGCTGTGCGTTACAAGAGGCACGCTTGGGATTTGGAGGGATGTGCTGGGTGGCGGATAAGCAGAGCACTCCCAAAGATGAAGAACAAAATAGGAGGCCTCTCCCTCCAGGCTTTCAAAACCTACCACACAGCCACGGTCGTCAAAAGAGCCCGGTGCCGGTACAATGACAGGTATGGGGGCTGATGGAAACACAACTGAGGACCAGCCGTCAACCCACCCACCGATGGGCAGCTGATCTTTGACAAAGAGCTGAACCCCATGACGTGGGAGAAGAGATCGTCTCAAAAATGGTACTGGTAAAAGGACAGAGTCATTTGCAGACCAGGAAATAGGTCTCACGGTGTCAACAAACAACAGTGAAGTACGAAGTGAATTGAAGACCTCAATGTAGAACCCAAGACTAAGAAAATCATCCAAGAATAAAATAGGGGCAGGCCGAGGGGGCCCTAGGACAGGGCATCCATTCACTCTTAAACACAACTAAAAACAGAATTGGTAGAAGACAAGTTAGACAACTGGAACTTCCTGAACATTAGACACTTAGGCCTTTCATAAGACTTCACCAAAAAGGTCAAGAGAATCCACAGATTGGTGGCAAATGTTTGTCAACAGCATATTTAGACTGATCTTTAACATATATTTATTATTATTTTTTGACGTTTATTTTTTTTAAAAACCCAACCTGTCAGCAGTCAGCAAACAAACACTGTTTGAAATGGAGCAGAGAATAGGACTAGATACCTCACCAAAGGAGACATTGTGGTCACCAACAAACACATGGGAAAGTGCTTATGATCAATACCAAGTGATGCTAATCAGCATATATATCCTCTCACCCCACATGAATAGCAAAGTTCAAACAACCCCAGCAAACATCATCTGCCGGCGAAGGTGTTGAGAGATTGAAACCCTCTTCCACAGTGGGCTGCGTAACCACTGTGGAAAACAAGCTGGTGCTTCCTTAAAAGTTTGGAAACCTAAATACCATATGATCCAGTCATCGCAGAAAGAGGGAAATGAGGGGCTTCTAAAAAGTTCATGGAGTAATTATCTTCTCTCTTGCTTGATTTTCCCACAAACTTTGGGAATCCCCGTTTTATAGCCTAGAAATTAGGGACTGTGACGCAGAGATCTGTCCCTCCATGTTGTTGAACAGTAAGAAAGAGAAAAGGAAACATGCCTAATGTCTATGGACAGAACAATGGATGAAGAAACCATGGTAGTGGACATGTACAATGGAATATGGTGCCGTGTTGGAGAAAATGACACATCTGTGAGACACCTTGCATGTAACATGGGTGACCCTAAGAGGAGGTCATGGAGAATGGAATCAACCAACCACAAAAGGACACAAAGTGTATGAGATGATGACTGTAGAAAGTCCAAGAAATGTCTCTACACAAAGAAGTGTTTTTTGAAGGTGAACAGAGATAGGAGGGAAAAGAAGGTATGGCAGTCACCTAATCTGGTGTCCATTTGAGGATTAAGAGGTTTGGGGGAAAAAAAGTGTAGGGGTAGTCTCTAGCCTGTCAATCTGGAGATGGCCAATGAAACGTGTGTGGGCATGACATTCTTCTGAGAATTCTGGGAAATGTAATTCCTTCTTGGAGGCAGGAGACACACTATCTCTCAGCTCACTCCCTGGGAGACATTGCAATTGACAAGACATGTGGCAGCATGCTGATAGATCCTGAACCTTGGAAACTGGAGGAGCCATGGGGAGACCCCTGTCAGTGCTGAGATGCGTCTACAGCCACTGGGTACACAAGACTCTGCACCCACTGGCCTGTGATTGTCCTGGTGTCATTGCATGTGCTTTGTGAGTCTGAAGAGGACTTAGGAATTGGTATTGGACATATGGGCTAATATCAGACTTATGGATGTGGACTGGACTGAGTTGGGTTGTTTTCTTAATGTACAATTGTTCTTGTATATAAACTTTCCCCTTATATAGATGTGTGTGTTTATGAGTTTTGTTTTTCCAGCTTACCTGAACTAACACAGAAGGGCAGGTATGCGTCAGCTAGGGTGAAGGGGAAGGCATTGAGGGTTAGCACAATGTGGTCAAGACAAAGGGAAACATCAGGAATAGGGTAAGAGTTAAAGGCAATAAAAATTTTTATTAGGGGGCTGAGCCCCAGTGGCGTTAAGTGGTTGAGTGCGGAACTGCAGCCCGCAGGCTTGGAGGTTCAAATCCAGTGGCGGCTGGGTAGCGCCTACGACCACCAGAGGCAGTGATGCCCACACACACAAAAAAATTTTATTAGCTCCCAGTCTTGTAATGATAATCATAACAATCAAGTATGAATGTTGTTGTTAGGGGCCAACACAGTAATTTCTACTCAGAGCAACCCCTACGCACAACAGAAGCAAACACTGCCCGCTCCGACACCATCCTCACTATTGTGTCTGTGCTGGAGCCCATGGGGGCAGCCACTGTGACGACCTCTTTCACTGCCCTTCCTCTTTACCAAGCACGATGTTCTTCTCCAAGGACTGGCCTCTTCTGACAACACGTCTGAACATAGCCAAAGACAAAATCTCGCCATCCTTGCCTCTACTTCTTCTAAGATAGATTCGTTTGTCCCTTTACTAGTCCACGGCACTTTCTGCATTCTTCTCCAGCACCATAATTCAAATGCACCAATTCTTCTTCAGTTTTCTTTATTCAACGTTCCCAACTTTCACAGTCCCGTGTGGTCATTGAAAACACCATGGCAAGGGTCAGGCACACTGTGGTCTTCAAAGCAACATCCTTGCTTTTCAACA
The DNA here is from genome assembly GCA_004026705.1 of Nesogale talazaci. Classification (NCBI taxonomy): domain Eukaryota; kingdom Metazoa; phylum Chordata; class Mammalia; order Afrosoricida; family Tenrecidae; genus Nesogale; species Nesogale talazaci. The sequence continues at coordinate 34,963 of PVJH01005297.1, read as the reverse complement.
CTTTCTTTTCTGTTGTTTTTTTTTTAGAAAATAATTTTATTGGGGGCTCATATGACTCTTATCACGACCAATACCCACATCTATTGTATTGTCAAGAGGTCTTGCGCAACAGATCTACTCAAGGCCATGTGTCATTGTATCCCTTGACTGCTGTTTCCCCGAGCTTTGATTGTGGTGCCAAGCAAGACTGAAGGCGTGGTGGTTGCCATCTTTCCTCAGTTTGTCATAGTCCCTTTGTGAAGATTTTGGTCTTCTTGACATGGACCTGTCACCCGTACTGAAGGCAGCAATCCTTGATCTTCATCAGCAAGTGCTTCAAGTCCTCCTCGCTTTTAGCCAGCAAGGCTGTGTCACCTGCATAGGACGGGTTGTTAATGAGCCTCTTTCCAATCCTGTTGCCGTAGTCTTCTCCATGTAATCTAGCTCCTCCGATGACTTGCGTAGCATACAGATGGAGTAAGTATGATGAGAGGGTATAGCCACGGGATACATAGATAGCTACCCAAGTGAAGCAGGTGTGAATGGTACCACATGAATATTTGCAGGCTTGACAGAGGATATGAAAAAGCAACAACACTTCACTACACATCTTATTTCACTGCCATCCCCTCAATGTGCCATCACTTATCCCACGTCTGTGGTAGTTACATAATCTGGTGTCAATTTGGGAAGGGGTGGAGTCGAGCCTTCTAATCAGGTCGCAGATGATGACTTTGTTTGGAGGTGCCACAGAGATAAATAGCTTCCTGGAGACCAGATACACTCACTCCCTGTGAGATATTCCTGCTGACAAGAACCCTGGAGCTGGAGGAGCTGACACCCCTGCCAGTGTTAAGATGTTCCACTGCCACTGGATCCTCAGGACTTTCCACCCCCTGACCTGTGGTCTTCCTGCATTCAGTATGTGTTATGTGAGTCTGAAGAGGAATGTGTAGATTGGTATGAACATATGGGTCAATATCAGACTTATGGACTTGATCTGGACTGAATGGGCTGGGAGGTTTTCTCAATATACAATTTCTCTTTTATATAAAACTATTTCTTATACATATAGGAGTGTCTCTGAATTTGTTTCTCTAGTGAACCCAGACTAACACAATTTCTGTTTTCCATTTCCATTTTTTCTTTGTGAACTCTCTGTTTTATTTTTTTAATGGGAAAATGCTGTTTTGTTTATTTTAAATGGTTGCAAATTCTAGCACAGAGGCTAGTTTAGTCGCAGACCTGAAGGATGTCTCAGGGTCATAATCTTGGGGTTTCCACGAGTCTTTATCTGACCAATAAGCCTGGTTTCTCTTATGATTTTTAAATATTGTTCCACATCAATAGAGATTATTTCTATATATGTATTTATATATGCTATAAATTTATTCATAAAACATTGGAGCATATAGGGTGCAATGTCATGACTAGTTCTTGGGTATAGCTATGTAGCTTGAAGGAATGAATTATTGGGTCCAGGGCAGCAGTTCTCAACCTGTGGGTTGTGACCACTTTAGAAGTTGAATGACCCTATTACAGGGGTTACCCGATTCATAACAGAAGCAAAATTATAGTTATGAAGTAGCAATGAAAATGATTTTATGGTTGGGGGGTGTCACCACAGAGGAACTCTATTAAAGGGTTACAGCATTAGGAAGGTTGAGAACCACTGGTCTAGAAGTTCAGGTTCATAGCCTTAAAGTAAACTAAGGTCAATGGGCATAACTTAGTCAACAAAAACGATGTTCTGCATCCTCCTTTGGTAAGACTGGGGTCTTAAAAGCTTGTAAATAGAAGATAGAAAGATAGAACTATGGCTTCTTCCCTGTTCAGGAGCAAAGAAGAGGAAAATCAAAGACACAAGAAAGCAATTAGTCCAAAGGACTAATGAACTACATGAAGAACTAGATGGCATCTGGTTTCTATGGCTGGCCTCTCGAAGGGATCACAACAAGAAATCCTGGATAGAGTGGGAGAAAAACATGGAACAAAATTGAAGCCATAAAAAAAAAACCTAGTCTGGTTTGATAGAGACTGGTAGAACCTCCATGACTGTGCTTCACAGACACCTTGCAGATTTGGAATGGAACTCGCCCTTGTGGTACAGCTTTTAGTTAAATGGTAGGCACGCATAGCAGGGGGCTTCAGAAAGATCGTGTCCCCACAAACTCTTTGAAGCCCCTCATAGAAGGTGAACAATGACACTAGAAAGGCACACACTCCTAGAACCACCAACCACTTGAGATAAAAAGAGTGGCATTTGCTTAGGGATCAAGCTCAGAAGGCGGGCAAAGAAAGGACAGATGGCTGAGTGGAAATGAGGAGAAAGTGAGGAGAGTGCTGTTATCTGGTGGAGACTGCAGTTGATGTCACGAAACAAAACATGTATGGATTGCTGAATGAAAAACCCAATTGTTCTATAAACTCTCTCTAAAACGACACTAAAAATGTAAGGAAGAACAAGAATTGGTGAGAGGGGGAGCTTGCGGTGTGGGAATCAAGAAGGCTGGGGCAGCAGGAACGGGTGACCACCCAGGGGGATGTGTCTTCTCTCCAGACTCCAGTGTGGGCTGTGGGAAAGATTTTGCCAGAGGTCCAGCCTCAGTCCACTCGCTTTGCCCCTGGTCTCTTGTCTTTTTGCCACTCTGCCCTCGACTCTTTGCTTTGGACAGGAGGTTCTAAGATTGGTGTTCAGGGCCTCAGCTTAGACATGTATTGTGTTAGTTCAGGTTGACTTGAGAAACACATTCATGGACACTCACATGTGTATAAAAAAGAGGCTTGTATACAAGAGCAGTTGAATATTGAGAAAACATCCCAGAATAGTCCAGATCAAGTCCATAAGTCAGGCATTAGCCCGTATGTCTGATACCAATCTATAAATTCCCCTTCTGACTCACAAAACACATGCAATGATGCTGAATGCAGGATGATCACAGGCCAGTGGGTGGAAAGTCTTGTGGATCCAGTGGCAGTGTAAGCATCTCAACACTGGCAGGGGTATCCACGTGGCTCCTCCAGCTCCGAGGCTCTGGCTGCCAACAGCCTGTCTCCATGTGCTTGTCACAAGAATGTCTCACAGGGACTGAGCCCCTGTCCCACCTCCAGTGAGCTATTTATCTCCTTAGCGCCTCCAAATGAGGTCATCCAGCTATGACCTGATTGACAGGCTAGACTCCACCACTTCACTATGAATCCTCTCAAATTGACCACAGACTATGTAACTACCACGTGTATCTTTTGGTCTTGCATGCATGCATTTATTCATTCACTCAGTCACCATGGTGCATGCAAAAAAAATTGCTACACAGTCTTACCAACCCTTTACGCCTTCTCCAGTTGAGGAAAAACAACAATAAAAATAGATGGAGTTGAACCAATTCTGACTCAGTGAAGATGAAGTATATCAGAGTATAACTATGCTTTGGAAGTTTTTTGTTTTTGTTTTTTGGGCATCACTGCCCTCTGGTGGTGGGAAGAGGAGGCCCAGCCTTTGCTCCTGTGGAGCCGCTGCTGGAGTTGAACCTTCATCCCAGTGAGCCGCAGTGCCGTGCACAACCACTACGCCACTGGGGCTCAGCCCACTATGTAAGTTTAATATATATATATATATATATATATATATATATATATATATTTATTGTATTTTTGGCGAAGGGTTACGTGGTAGTTTAGGTTCCCATTCAACAATACCCATAGGACTTCTGTGGCTGAATTTTGGAAGTAGATTGCCAGCCCTTTCTTCTGAGACACCTCTAGGGGGACTTAGACTTCATTCCACCACTTGACTTTGAGTGTGATTATGTGATTGCTTTTGACCAATGGGTATTAGCAAACAGAGTGCCATCAGAGCCTTGGTAAGTGCTTGCATACTTGACTCTCTCACTGCCTTGTGAAGAAACCCTGGCTAGCCTGTAGGATTATGAGAGGATGCCTGCAGCCTGCAGCATGTGTGATTGAGCTGTCAGTCTCGGGCCGTCAGTTTCTAGACCCTCAAAGCCACTGAGTCAAGAGCTAACTAAAATGATAGCTCTGTAAGTCACTGTGCTTTGGTGTGGTTTGTTAGATGGTACAAGTTAAGCGAAGCCACCACCCAACAAGTAATGAACAGGTGTCTCATTGCCAGGCACCCCACTTGGCTCTGGAAATGAAGAGCTTAGTGGTGGGCGTGTAATCCAGTCCTGGCCAATCAGATAATCTCCCTCCACCACATCACAATTTCCTACTGACTGGCCTACCCATTGTTGGAGGTGGATTATCTGCGTTTCTACCCTGACCTGTTCTGCAGACCTAAATGACCTCTGGGGGTCAGGCACAACTACAAGAATCGCTTCAACATCACCCTGACATGGGCAGTAGGGCCTGCCAGAGAGGTAGTAAAGCTTGGTGGTTATGGGCATCAGACAAGCCCAACAAAGCTCAATGCCTTTAGTCAACTCCAACATATGGCAACGTTATGTAAGGTTTCCGAGGCTGTACATATTAAGGGGAACAGACAGCGTCATCTCTCTCCTGAGGAGTGGCTGGGTGAATTGCCTGACCCACAGTGCCACCTTCCACAGACTACCATGGGGATTCAAATCTAACCTCACAACTTACTCTTATTTACTTCATTGGCATTCAGTGTCTCCTCTGCAAACGTAGGCCCACAGACACAGCCTTGTTAGATCTCTGGCTTCTTAATCTGTAAATTCTAGTACTGTATTCCTAGGGCTGTTGTGAGAATCAACATGTATGCATGTTGATACATGTATGTGTAGGTTAATTATTAAGGTGGCAGATGGACACTAGGTCTCTACTCAAGATTTCCCTCAACTCCAGGACACTTTGTTCTAATAACTTGGCATTCCGTGATGATCACCTTTTTGAGATGATCATGGAAGACAATATGGGTATACAAGCAAATGTGGTGAAGAAAGCTGATGGCACCCAGCTATTACAAGATATGGTATTACAAGATATGGTGTCTGGGATCTTAAAGGCTTGAAGTTAAATAAGCAGCCATCTAGCAGGGAAGTAACAAAGCCCTCATGGAAGAAGCACAGCAAACTGTGAGATCACAAGGTGTGGATGGGATCAAGTGTCAGGCATCAGAAGACACAAAGCAACCATTTTGATGCAAATGAGGGGAATTGAAATGGAGACCCAATGCCCATATGTAGACAATTGAACATCCCCTCATAGAAGGGTCACAAGGAAGGGATAAGTCAGCCAGGGTGCAGTTTAGCATTGACGAAACACAAAGTCCTCTAGTTCTTTAATGCCCCCTCCCCCCCACTATTATGACCCCAGTTTTAGTTTACAAATCTGACTAGACTGGAGCATGTACACGCTATGGCTAAGAGCTACCCACACACAGAATCCAGGACAGATAAAGTCCTTAGGACCAATATTGAGAGTAGTCATATCATGAGGGTAGGGGGAAGATGAGGGAAGAAGGGGGGAACTTAGTCAGAACAATCGACATACAAATCCACCTCCCATGGGGGGACAAACAACAGAAGAGTGGGTGAAGGGACAGCAGATGGTGTAAAATATGAAAATAAAAATAATTTATCAGTAAACAAGGGTTCACGAGGGTGGGAGGGCCCAGGAGGGAGGGGAAAAAAGAGGAGCTGATACCAAGAGTTCAAGTAGGAAGAGAATGTTTTGGAAATGATGATGGCAAAATATGTACAAAGGTGCTGGATACATTTGATGGATGGATCGTGATAAGAGCTGTAAGAGCCTCCAATAAAATGATTTATTCAAAAAAGAAAGGGGGCGTGTAAAGCCCTTAGCTCAGAGTCTAGTGCACAATAAACAGGCAAAGCTCAGAGATGAGGCTGCTTCTCCGTCTTTGCAATGAACAGCCCGCCCCCTGTGATGGAGGTCAGCCTCACCACGGTGTAAGTTGCCGCAGCGGCAATGTGCTGAATGGACTCAACCCCGTGCCTCTGATGGCAGACTCGTGGGTTTGTGCTTTTTCCTATTAATATATTAATATAGAAACAATTGAAGGTGCATGATTGGGGAAACCTCCAGGACGGAGGCAGACTTTCCACTTCTTAATGGTTAGCACCTTGGGGTCTTCAGGGGCATTGTCCTCTCCTCACTGTACCAACGTCTTTTTACGGTGGACGCTGTGACCAAACTGACCTACCAAGTGGTGTAAGAACTTATTTTTTTAATTCTTGATTTTCTCACATTATAGTGTGTGTGTGTGTGTGTGTGTGTGTGTGTGAGAGAGAGAGAGAGAGAGAGAGAGAGAGAGAGAGAGAGAGAGAGAAGGGAAGTGGCTCAGAATGGCAAATTGACTTCAAGTTATGCACAGTCTCTGCTTGGTTGGCAATGCCTCTCTGGCGCTGCAAATTGAGAATCTTGCCTCACCCAGGCTCCTCAGGAAGTAGTGATCGATTAGTGACGTCTGCAATGGCTCTGAGCTGGGGGACTGAAGCGGATTTGCTGACGCTGACTAGGGTCCTTTAGGGTCTCCTGGGGATGCTAAGATTCAGTGGGTTGATGCGTTTCTGGCGTGCCTGGCCTGTCTCCCAGCTCCCGTGCAGTGGGTGCTTCGGAGTAGGGCTGCCTTTCAGTCACCTGAGCTCATCCTAGGAGCTGGTTAGGGGCCTCCACCCTACAGTGAGAGAGGGAGAGGGAGATGGAGAGGGAGACAGACAGACAGAGAGAGAGAGAGAGAGAGAGAGAGAGAGAGAGAGAGAGAGAGAGAGAGAGTTATGTTGGGAAAGACCTGTGACCTATTCCAGATTTACTGTTTCTTTGCAGTGGAAGTCACTCTGGCCAAATATTCTGGTTCTCTCCCCCGCACCCTCCCACCCTTTTGGAGCACAAGGCTCTCGCTGCCACCGTGGTTGGGCAGGCTCATGTGACCGGCGCTCATCCAGTGAGTTGGGAGCAGAAGTGAGAGCCCTCAGAGGGACCCACATCCTCTGACGAGGTTGCAGCTGAGTTGGATTGGCACACCAGTGTGCTAGGAACAGCACAATTGAGACAAGGAAGGAACAGGCAGGAGGAGGACCTGAGCGCCACCACCAGCTCTCAAGCTGACATGACCCTGTTGAGATCTCCCCAGCTGGGACATGCTCACCGAGTCTTGTATTCATCACGGCCCCCTGCCCTCAGGTTGAGTCCACCTCAAAGTGACCCCACATAGAGTTTCCAAGCTTGTAAGACTTTACAGGAACAGAGAACGTCCTCTTTCTCCCACAGAACAGCTGGTGGATTTGAACCACTAACCTTGAGGTTAGGCATTCAGTGCTTACCCAAAAGCACCACCGCCTCGTTTCGGGTCTTTTACCGATGGCAGTGCCTTCAGAAAGGCTTCATGTATGTATGTACTTGATTGAAAAAGCTCCTGAGCCTTCTGGAGTCATACACGGCATCTTCTTCTAGTTGGGGACGAAGGCATAGCTCTCCAGCTCTCTCCTTCAGGCCTCTGATGCTTGCATGCTGATTTTTGATGTCTGTCTCTATTCTCTTAGCCTGCCTTTGCGCCATGTCTGGCGCCACATCACAGGCGAGGGGACGGAATCAAAGGCCACTGGTCCCCCTGTGGGAAGTGCAGCCTTCTGGGGATCAGCCGTGTTAACGGCTGCAGCGGCTGCGTCCAGGCCTCCCGAGTGGAATCAAAGGCACCCGAGGAGAGAAACAGAGGAGGGCCATAAAGGTTAATGTCCCGAGAAAAAGCCTGGAGGAACAGCAACTTGAATGCAAAATAAAAACGGATGGACTGATTATTGCAAAGCCTAGTCGTGCTGTAGACAGGCTCCAGCAGCCAAGCCGGTAAGGTGTGAGGGGTGGGTTGGAGGTAGGCGTGGGGGTAGAGTGGTCCTGGGGTATCCTGAGCCTGGTGCTTTTCAAAGACTCCCCAGGTAGTTTAGAGGTGCAGTAGGTCTTCGCCCTCCCGCTGTAAATCATTTTACAATGGTGCCAGGGTGCAGCGTCCAATTGCAATGGCTTTTAAAACTGGCATTCACGTGTGTTTCCTGAGGTTATTGGGAGCATTAAATATGAAGCCCTCTTGACGGACCTTTTAAAGCTTATTAAAGACCCATCAGAAGGGGACCTATTAAGTAAATTATGATTCATTTGTAGCTGTTAAAAACCACGAGACAGATTTATTCACATCACTCTGGCCTCCTTCCCAGTAAATAGGAAGCAATCAGAGTTTGGTGGTGAAAACGTTTATGGTGTGTCTCCGTTTTGAGGGGAGGGAGTTTGGAGCATTAATCCCTGTATTCTCGTTTATAGATGCATGACTCTCTCTCGAAAACCCCAAACCAAATCAAGCTGACTGCTCAAGCGATATGATAGGGCAGGGTAGAACTGGCTGTCTGGATTCCCGAGCCACGACTCGGAGTAAATGGAGGGAATAGTTACAGCTCTCGCAAGGAACAGCTGGTGGATTCCAACTGCTGATCTTGTGGTTGGCAGCTCCAACCCTAACTCACTATGCCACCAGGCTCCTTCTTTATAAAAGTGATACCCAGAAAATGGCCAGTGTGGTTGTCTCTGGGGACTGGCGCTAGGGACTGGGAGGCTGCAGGACATGTGAACACGATCTCTTAGCTAAACACCGGCTTGATTTATTAACATGGCTCATTCTCTTTTTGGTGTGGCTTTGGTGGTTCACTGGTAGAATTCCTGTCCTCCTTGTGGGGCACTAGGGTTTGGTTCCCAGCCAAAGCACCTCGTAGGCAGCCACGGTCTGCCTGTCCACGGACATGATGCTGTGGCCATGATGCTGAACAGGGTTCAGCAGAGTTTTCAGACAAAGGTAAGCGAGGAGGAAAGACCTGGTAATCCACTTCTGAAAATCAGCCCATGAAAAGCCCTATGCAGGGGGAGTACAGATTGGGCACCCAAAGTCCATCTGTAGGTGAAGCGGCATCCCCTTGCAGAGGAGTGAGAGGGAGAAGAGGAACCAGTCAGGGTACAGAGTAGCAACAATGAAATATGCAACTTTCCTCTAGTACTTAAATGCTTCCTTCCCCTCACCCCCTACTATCATGATCCCAAGTCTACCTTCCAAATCCGGCTAGACCAGAGGATGTACACTGATACAGATAGGCACCGGGAACATGGGAGAATCCAGGACAGATGATCCCTTCAGGACCAGTGGCAACAGTGGCGACACCAGGAGGATGGAGGGAAGGTGGAATAGAAAGAGGGAACTAATTACAAGGGTCTACATTTAACCTCCTCCCTGGGGTACGGACAACAGGGAAGTGGGTGAAGGGAGACATCTGACAGTTTATGATGTGGCAAAGTAATAATGATTTATAAATTATCAAGAGTGATGAGGGAGGGGCGAGAAGAGGGGGAGGGGAAATATGAAGTGCTAATACCAAGGATTTAAGTAGAAAGATAATATTTTTGAGAAGGATGATGGCAACAAATGTACAAATGTGTTTTGCATACAATGGATGGATGCATGGATTGTGATAATAGTTGTATGAGTCCCCAATACAATGATTAAAACAAACAAACAAACAAACAAACAAAGAAACAAAAGCCCTAAGGGTGCCAATGGTCCCTGATGTCATGACCCCATGCCTTCTCCATGGCAGCTAACCACAGTATCTTACGTTCATACTTTCTATTTAATAGCAGAACAAATGTCATACGTGATTTGGATGCCCCACCAGGTTTTAGAACCTGTTCCATGAATCATGAGACCAGTTTTGTCTTGTGTAATGCTAGCACAGAGTTTGTGATTCTCACAAGTTACCTATAAATTACAGATTGGGTTCCCCTAACAGTCCTCCCAAACCACCTTGGGCAGGACTTATAGAATCAACAGAGACTGCGTCCTTTATGTTTTAAAATCTTTTTGTGAGTTGGGTGAAGGTTCCCAGAGCAAATCAGTTTCACATATTTTGTTTCATGTCACTGATTGCAATCACTGCAAAGTCACCTCACCCACCCCACTATCTCCCTGTGTTTCCCATTCCATTCTCCGTTTTTCCTAACCCTTTTGTACTCTGTCTTTGAGCCAATGCTGCCTTTTTTTGCTTTCAAATGGTTGCCATTTTGAGATATGCCTAATTCCCTAGTGTTATTGTTCACCACATATTGGTGTTAGGTATCATTAAGTCGTGCTTGACTTATAGAGACCCCCATGCGCAGGCCTGCCTCAACCTCCTAATTGCTCTCATGTGCCTATTAATGCAGTCTCTGTCAGTTCTTCTTGTAGAAGGCCCTCCTCTTATTCACTGTCCTTCCGTGTTACCAAGTGTGATGCCCACCTCCAGGAACCGGTCTCTCATCATAACATGGCCAAAGTATGTGAAATGAAGTCTTGCCATCCTTGTCTCCGAGGAGTCTTCTGGATGTATTTCTTCCAAGACAGATGTGTTCGTTCTTTCGGCAGTCCATGATCCTTTTAATATTCTTCACCAACACCAGAGTTCAAAGGCATCTCTTCTTCTTCGGTCTTCCTTCTTCAATGTCCAGCTTTCACATGTCTATGAGGCAATTGAAAATACTATTTGCACCTCAGTTCTCAAAGTAGCATCCTTGCCTCTCAACACTTTCAAGGGGTTTTGTGCCAAGATTTACCCAGTGCAATGCATTGTTTCATCTTTTGACTGCTGCTGCTCCCATGAGCATGGGTGGTGGATCCACGCAAGAAGAAACCCTTGCCAATTTCAATCTTTTCTCCATGTACCATGATGTTACCTGTTGAGCTAGTTGTCAGGATTTTGATTTTCTTTACAATGAGTTGTAATCCGCACCAAAGGCTGCCATCCTTCATCTTCATCAGCAAGTACTTCAATGTCACCAGATAAGAGCTGTCTATTGTTTGGTTCAAGATGGAATCGTGGGGTGAGTTCACTTCCAGACCTGGATGATAATGTAAGGACTATCGCCATGAGTTCTGCCAGTCTCTGTTTCACGTGGTCTTATGGTTTGGAGTTTTGTCCCACATTTTTCTCATTTCTCCCTGGACCTTCTAATATCATTCCTTCCAGAGTTTCTGGTAGTATTATCTGGGTCCTATTTAGTTCTTCTGGGTCATGGAGAATGATGCCTAAATGAGGCATTAGTAGATTAGGTTAAATGTCTGTATGTATCTTTGGTTTCCTTCACGCTTCTCTACTTTTTGTTGTAACTAATTGTGACACCCTAAATGGCCGCTCAGGAGTTTTAAAAACCCCAATGGCTCCTTACCAAAGTGGGATGTAGAATAGTCTCTTGTAAGGATGACGTTATGGCTATTAATCTTAGTGTCACCCATGGCTAAGATTCTGAACCTCAGGACCTGGCAATTCATCTTCTCTAAGTATTTGGTTATGGTTAAGAAGTCTACATAAGTTTACATCTTGCGCTATACTATTTTGAATGTTGCTAGTGTATTCAAATACATATGTCAAAATATCCTCCAACAAACATATATATATTCATAAGTATGGTTCCCTCCCACACCTGTTCAATTTACATATCTGTGCATGCATTTTAAGATTTTGATTGTCAATGAAGGATGTGAAGTAAGAGTATTTATGTCTGGAAAGAATACACGAGTTAAAGAAAACAGACAAATACCCTCGCCTTCATCATTTTTTGCTTTCCCTCATATTGTATAGTGCCTTCCCCTTCATATGCATCAATCCTCTAGTTAGTAATTTTCCCTCCTTTTTTTTGCATCCACCCCTGGTGACCATTAAGGGCTCTTTCTTTCTGTGTGAAAGCCTCTTCTTGACAATGGCTACATACATTTGGCTTTTTGTGATCAAGTTATTACACTCAGCACCAACTGTCCTGAAAATTAATGTTATGTAGTTTTGCAGATTCATTCTTTTTCTTTGACAATGAGTGGTATTCCATTGTGTGTATGCACCAAAGTTTGTTTAACTATCCATCTTTGCATTGATAGGTATTTCAGAGGCTTCTATCACTTTAGTTATTATAAATGATGCTATGAATATAGGAGTATATACATCTATTCATGTCACTGATCTTATTTATCTAGGCTATGTTCCTAGTGATTGCTAGATCATATGATATTTCTATTTCTAAGACTTTGAGGAAGCACCAAACCATTTTACACAATGGCTATCCCATTTTTACAGTCTGATCAGCAGTGCACGGGGCCCCAAGATTCCATTACGATCATCAAAATGAACTGTTTTCTGTTTTTTTAAAATTTTGCTGAGATGAGATGATCTCTCATTCTTTTGGTTTGCCCCTATTTAATTGCTAACAATGACAGATATTTCTTCATGTGTGTTGGCTGCCCAAATGTCTTCTTTGGTGAACTGTCTGTTCATATTCTCGTTGGGTCATTTGTCTAGCTGTTGTTGAGGTGTCAACATTTCCTAAACATTTTAAAGATTACTTGCTTGCCCAGTATATTGTTGTCAACTTCCCACCTCACCATCCTGGCCCAATCTATTCACTTTCTTTGAACTCTTTTGGTAAAATCTTTTGATGTCTACAAATGTCTAACTTTTTATGAGGTACTTAGTCATTGAGTTTGTCTTTTGCAAGTTATTGTCACTTATGTTAACAGCGTGTTTATACCATGTGTTAGAAGCCCCAAGTTTGTTCCTATTTTTGCATGAATGCGCTTTATAATTTTATATTTTACATTTAGGTCTTAAATCTATCTCGAGTTTGTTTTTGTATATGATGTGAGAGATGAGCCCTATTTTATTTTGCTGTAAAAGGATAACCCAGTTTTGTCAGCATCAGTTGTTGAAGAGATTACCTCTTCTCTATTTCATGAAGTTTAGGCATTTGTCAAAGATCAGCCTTCCAAGAAATTAAACAAGTGGCCATGTAGCTGGGAAGCAACAAAGCCTACATGGAAGAAGCATCCCAGGCGGTGTGATCATGATGTGTTGTCAGGATCAGGTATCTGGCATTCAAAGACCCCAAACAATCAATCATATCAATGCGATTGAGTAGAGACCCAAAGCCCATCTGTAGACAATTGGACATTCCCTCATAGAAGGGTCACAAGGAAGTAATGAGCCAGCCAGAGTATAGTATAGCACATAGGAAACCCACAACATTTCTCTAGTTCTTTAATGCTTCTTCCCCACCAATACATTACAAATCCATTAGACTGGAGCATGTACACTGGTACAGATAAGAGCTCTCAACACAGCGAATACAGGACAGATAAACCACCCAGGTACAGTAATGGGGGAAGGCAGAGGGAGAAGAGGGGGAAAGGGGGAATGGATTGCAAGGATGGAGGGATAATACCACCCCACTACCCCCATCACCATCCCAAGGGGAACGAACGGACAACAGAAATGTGGGTAAAGGAAGACGGCAGATGGTGTAAGATAGGAAAATAATAATTTATAATTTATCAAGGGAGGGAGGGTAAAAAGAGGAGCTGGTACTATGGGTTCAAGTAAAAAGAAAATGTTTTAAAAATGATGATAGCAACATATATACACATGTGCTTGATACAACCGATGCATGGGTTGTTATAAGAGCTGTAAGAGTCCCAATAAAATGATTTATTAAAAAAGAAAAGAAATGGATCATGCTTGTGGATAGGAAACTTAACATTGCAAGAATGTCAATACTACCCCAAATGATCTATGGGTAGAATGCAATTCATTCTCGATTCCAAAATAGTTCTTTAAAGAAAGAAGAAAGCAAATAGCAAATTTGCATGGAAAGGGAAAAGTCCTTGGATAAACTAAGTGCCAATAAACAACAACAAGTAGGAGACCTCTTATTTCTGAACATAAATCTACTACACAGCCACGTTAGTCCAAACAGCCTGGTAGTGGTAAAACGATAGACACGTTGATCAATGGAACAGAATTAAGAACCCCAAAGTCAATTGATCCACTTATGAAGGCTGACCTTTTTTTTTTTTTTTTTTAAATAGAAATCGTATTTCTGCTCTTCTATCCTCTGAGGAGGGGGGAGAGTTATACGTAGATCATAGTGATCAGTTCCCCCTTCCTCCCCCTTCTCCCCCAGTTTCCCCTTACCTTTATGGTACAGATACTTCCATCTGATCATTTCTTCTAAAATTAAAATTTTGTTGATGTGGCTCTTCATCTCTTTTGTATTCTAGTTGGTTCTGTTCTGTTGTGGATGTCGCCGATTATATCTTATTCATGTTATAGCTACATCTTCTTTTCCTGTGAATTTGGGCATTTCTTTGATTTTATTAACTTTTTTCAAAAAACAAAATGTGGTCTTGCTGATTTTGAATAGATTATTTATTTCGGATGCAAGATTTTTATTTGTTTTTTCTGCAAGGAAGGGCAAAAGTGAGTGCACTTTGTTTCCATCACTGCCCCTTCTGCTCTACGACGGTATCAGGTTTTGCAATGGTTTAATAGTTTATCATCATGCCATTTCTTTAGGGTGGCTTGGTCCTTGCCCGAGTGCTTTTGGCTTAGGTCCCTATTAAGCCTTGGCCAATGGCCGCAATTTCTTGGCCCTTTTCACTCTCTTCACCTTGCTCGGAACGGCGGTGCTGCTGCTGCGAGAGGATTTTTTCCTTGCACTCCCATGAAGCAGTCTTTTTATTCTCCTCTGTATCTTCTTCACCTTGTTACTACTCGGGGACTTGGGTCGACAGGACGTCTTAGTTTTCTTCCTCCCTTTTGTGGTTGGGCTTAAAGTTGGTTGCTGTGACACTGTGGTGTTTGGTTCATCTGGTTCCCTGGTGAGTTTACTCATGTTGAAACCTTCTGGTGATCTGCCCCGGGGGTCCCTACCACACTGGGTGGAAACCTCCTAGGAGAGTGAGCAACTCCGCCCTTTACCTTTGTTTGTTCATCTAGGCGCTCGCCCCACCCATGGGCACATCAAAGCAGACATCATAAAACAGGACTTCTGACATCTCCATGGAGGTTGGGCATGTTGGCCAGACCAAGATTTCTCTGGCTGGAGAAAGTTGGTCTTTTCCCTAGAGAGGGTTCCTAACCAGACCTTCAGTCCCTTCTCATCATTGGCATCCATGGAAAGGAGAGGGTGTTTCCTCTACGCCTTTACTCCTAATCCAAGCCCATTGCTGTTGAATCCATTCCAATTCATACTGACGCTGCAAGGGCAGAGTCGAACTGCCCCATGGTTTCCAAGGTTGCAATCTTTATGGAAACAGACTCATCTTGTGCTTATGGAGTGGCTTCTAAGTCCCGTTCTTTTGGTTAACTACTGAGTCACCAGGATCCCTTTTTCTTTTAGTCTGTGAGTGCTGCCAAGTCAATCAGGACTCCCAGTGACCTGATGTACAAGAGAAGCAAACACTGCCTGCTCCCGTGTTGTCCTTACGATCGTGGTTTGCTGGTTGGTATCCCATCTTTTCCTGCAGTCTTGTTCATCAACGCCTTCAGTGCATCCTGGACGTCATCCTTGTGTCTCGCAGGTTATAGATCTTATGCTACCCCCTGAAATGACAACACTGACCAACTTTTTTTTTTTTTGGGGGGGTGGGTTACAGTGACGAGAGAGTCTTTCCATTTCCTTTCTATCATTCCTGAGTAACTTAATATTTATCCATAGACTCCTTCAATATTGCAACTTGAGGCTTGAATATTTCTTCAGCTCTTTCAGCTTGAGGAATACCAAGTATAGTCTTCCCTCCTGGCTGTCTAACTCTAGGACCTGGCATATTTCATTCTAATACTTTGTCTTCGCAAGCTGCCCTTTGAAGTCTTGTTTGGCTCTTTCACTTCCTCCTCTCTTCTATTTATTTTACCTACTCTTGTCTCAAGATTCTTCTCTACTCTTTACTATTTCTCTCTTTCTGGTGATTGTAGTCTTGTTTTACTGCTCTTTTTCAAATTGTTGGAATGTTGGCTTAAAGTACTCTGGTTCTTTCTTCCTTTTTGATTCATTGTTGCCCTCTGAGTATGGATTTTGCTGTGTCCCAAAGATTTTGATGTTACGTTTTCATTATTACTTGATTCAAGGAGTTTTTAAGTTTCACGTTCTATGAGCCTCCTACTCCCACCACCAGAGGGCAGTGATGCCCCCAAAACAAACAAAAAAAAGTTTCACATTCTCTATTATTCAGTAGGTTTAAAGCAAAAATTATTGTTTTGATATATTTTATTTTTTCATTGATCTTCCCATTTTTGGTTTCTAATTTTATAGGGCAATTTGGTAAGGTGCTTTGTTGTATTATGATATTTTAAAATGTATTCAGCTCATTTTGGGGGCTTATTATGAAAAATGTTCCATGTGCACTGGGAAATAATGCTTATTGTCCATTTGGGTGGAGAGGTCTGTATATATGTATGCCGTCATATTGACTGATTGCATTTATTTTTTTTCTGTGACCTTGCTGAATTTCTTTCTGGTAGTTCTGTCCACCAAATGTGGTATATGGCAGTCTGCTACTCTTAATGTAGAGTTGGCTGTGTCTCTCTTCAATTCTGTTAGCACATAGTTTCTGTATTTTGAGGGTCTTTCATTGAGTGCATACCTATTTCTTATTCTATAGTGTTTGTTTGAATTGTTCTAGAATTTTGTCTGTCTTCCCTGATGGGATCTGCATTTCTCTCCCTCTTTTTCTCCGTTTCTTGAAGACATCAAATACTCTTTTTAATTTCCATGTCAGGTAGTTCTAATTCCATTTCTTTCCAAGAAAGATTGTCTGAGTCTGTATTTTGGTTATTTGGTTAAGCCACTCTTTTTTATTTGAAAAAGTAGTGTATCTGTATTTATTTGGCGATTGTATGTTGTATTCATTACTAGTCTCCTGATGAGTGTGATAGAGGGTGGAGATGTGTCCCCTATTTTTTGTTTGGTGTTCATGTAACACCGCGAAGGGTGAGTTAGTGCTGTTGGCCACCATCTATCATTGACCACTTAGCGTTCGACCGATGGTAGCTTTAATACAGTGGGTGAGGTTGCAGGAGATGTAGTTCTGTATGGGTTGTGTGGGCATGGTGTGTGTGTTCTTCAGGGTGGGTTAAAAAAGAGAACCAGTGAGGCATGGAGAGAAGAATTAGGGCACACACACACACACACACAGAAATAACATAAAGAAGAAAATAAATAACAAAACTGAACAGTACCACCACCACCAACAAATCAAGGGGGAAAAAATCAATCATTCAAACAAACAACAAGGTAAAACATAATGAAAACTAAAAAGGGCAAGAAGAAAGGGGGAGGAAAGCCAATGGTAGACAGAAATGAGTGAAACAGAAAAGAAAATGTGTAAATTAAAACTTGAGAAGCAAACCCCCAATAAAAGGTTTTTATTTAAAAAGAAAAATCTATAAAAATCTTCTGATGATTGGAACTTGGAATATGGTCAAAAATGAAATAAAGCACATTAAAATAGAAAAACAAACTAGAGAAGCAGAAAGAAAAAAAGAAAAGGGAATAGTAAGTAAAAAGCTAAGAATAAAAATCAGGCTGAGCCCCGGTGGCATAGTGGTTATGCACGGGACTGCGGCCCACTGGGATGGAGGGTCAATTCCAGCTCCACCGGAGCAAAGGCTGGGCCTCCTACTGCCACCACCAGAGGGCAGTGATGCCCCCCTCAAAACAAAACAAAAAACAAAACAAAAGAAGAGTAAAAGTCAAGAAAAGGGAAGAAGGGGACAGAAGAAAAACTATACATAAGATAAGAAAAAGAAAACCAGAAAATACACAAAAGCAAAATTAAAAACAAAGAATTTAAGAAGCAAGGAGGAAGCTGTGCCCAATAGAGGCAATACACACAGTCCAAGTCAGTGTCCTCTCCTGGCCAGGGCGGTCACATGGGCCAGACTCCTGGGATCAACTCAGGTTGCTTGCTGCAGGGGCTGAATGCTGGAGTAGTTCCCTCGTGCCCAGAGGTGGCTGGGGTCAGTGCATACACCCACGAGGGTACACCCCCCCTCTGACCTTAGGCAGAGTCGGGGGCTAGGCTGGGGTGTGTGGCATGAACTGTTGGTTGGATACGAGTGGGGGCTGGGGATACATTGGGTCACTGGGAGGGTCTGAGGAACCAGTGGAGGATGGAACCTTTCTGGTGGCCCCACCCCCAAGGTGCTGTTTGTCCAGTCCTTTGTGGGCAGAGCCAAGACCAGGTAGCCGTCCTGATCAGACGTGTTCAAAATGACCGTCCTGTGTCAGGCCAGCTGAATATCCACCCGTTTCGGTCTGTCTCTTTGCTTACTGCTTTGCTTTAGCGTCTTTCTATCCCTTTCTCTTGCCTTTCCTTTGAAGCCTCGGGTTCCAAGATTATCACCCTTCTCGAATTTGTTTGGTCTCTCATGGCATTTTTGTCCATCGCTTGTCTGTCAGTTTGTCTTACCCATGAGTACTTGCGTGCTGCTGTGATACTGGAAGGTCTGTCACGGGCATTCCAAATCCCAGCAGGGGGGTCACACAAAGTGAACAGGTTTCAGCAGAGCTTCAGACTAAGTACAGACAAGGAAGCGGGACTTAGAGGCCCCTTTGAAAGGAAGTAGCCGCTGAAAACCTTCTGCACAGCTTGGAAACCTTGTCAGCTACCGAAGGCCTGATGACTGAAAGGAAGACAGTGCCAGAGGCAGGGAAGCGGTCAAGCAACGGTCAGCAGGGCAGGAGACCAGGCAGAGCCCTGGCTCGATGGGAAACAACAACAACAACAACAGTAACAACAACAGCCATTGTGGTGAAGGGTCTGGAAATCTTTTTTTTTTATTTATTTATTTTTTTTTTAGGCATCACTGCCCTCAGGTGGTGGGAGTAGGAGGTCCAGCCTTTTGCTCCTGGGAGCCGGAATTGAACCTCCATCCCAGTGGGCCGCAGTCCCGCGCACAACCACTAAGCCACCGGGGCTCAGCCAAACTGTGATTTTTTTTTTTGGGGGGGGGGCATCACTGCTCTCCGGTGGCGGGAGTAGGAGGCCCAGCCCCACTGCTGGAATTGAACCTCCGTCCCAGTGGGCCGCAGTCCCGCACACAACCACTACGCCACCGGGGCTCAGCCCTGGAAATCTTATTTGCTTAATCTGTCATCTTACCAGAAGTCTAAGGCCGTGATTATTTTTTTTCCCACTAAAAACCAAAATGACTTCAAAATGGCCCCAAGGCTAACCAAAGGATTATTATTTAAACCTGACTACATCTGCCACAATGGACTTTAGAGTGCTCTCTGTCTGATAATCAGGCTCGTTACATCCCTGGATGAGCTTCAAAGGGGATTCAACCTAGGCTTAATCCATCTGGGGACTCTGGCAAATAGATTTTGGACTGTTATCTGTAGCTTTCTGACAACCAGGTGTTCATAATTTAATCTCTGATGCCATCTCCTCCATCAGATTGATTTTATTATTTACAAGCCTTAGATTACACAGGCTGGTGTGCATCTTCCCTGGGAACTTAGTGGATTCTGTTCTTTCAGAGAGCTGGGTGACATCTAGTTTTCTCACCACGCTTTTTCTATAGTATTTGTGTCTTCAGTGATCCCTTCATGAGGGTGATCACAGAGCAGGGCCATGTCCAGAGAACTAAGTGTTCTTAGATTGGGGCTAGAATGAAGTGATAAGCCCCCAATCCATTCATAGATCTGGGAGTTCTATATGTCTCTGGTTCACGTTAGACACATCATTATCCTTTTTATGCTAGAGATCTTTATAAATCGTCCCCCTACAGCATAAGGTAATTCTCTCCAAGGCTGCATCTTTAAAAGAAACGATTTGCCCACTCGAGGAGCAAGAAGAATCAGATGATGCCAATCTAAGATGATCTTGGCTCCTTCTGTCTGGGTAGGGCTTCAGGAAGGATGTTGGAAAGTTTTTCTGCTGTCATCCTGCCTTTGTCCTTTGATTTTTGTTCACTGGGAGGTCTTTCCATAGTTACTATAAGGGGCCTACAAGGGTCACTTGCCAGCACTCCATTCTCGGTTTCCAAAGACGCATGCAGCTATTTGATGCCATCATCAATGGATCCTTGGCTCTGGTAGTGGTTGGAAGCTGGATGCTTTGGCCTTCAAGCCCCACTGGGGCGATTGACGTGGTTAGGATTGATGGAGTTCTTAGCAGATCTATGAGGAACCTGCTGGATTTAGGGATGATTACGTCGCCATGGCGCCTTCCAAGCCAGAATTCTTACTCTGCCTGATTCTGTTACCCTGACTCTCCTTGTCCTGTTCCTGGCCCTCTTCCTTCAGAGAGTCCCTCTTCTGTTATTCCTGGGAGTTGCAGCTTGGAAACACCAGGCTGCCTTACCGCAAACAGTTTCATGAGTTCCTGGGAGTTTGAGCAGAGCATTGATTCTCCGGCACCTGAATGGATGGTGGCGCCATAGCAGGGGGCACAAAGGACGAGGTGGTGAAGAGAGGCATCTGCTGCTGTTGATAGGCGCCACCGAGTTGTTTTCAGACCATCACAACCCTCATCACAGCAGAATGCAATGCTGCCTGAGATGTTGCCATGGAGCCGCAGAAAGGAGATAGGACTCCGTCAGGAACGAGAAGTAAAGAGAGGCTTTGTTGAGATAGGGGAGGACGGTGGGGAAGGGAAGGGACAGCAGAGCAAGAAACAGGAGCATCTTGAGTTCCTGGGTGGGTTTCAAGGCCTCACAGTTAGGGCAGAAAAGCTGCGCCTGTTGGTGGGGCAGTAGGATATTTGTAGGCCCTGGGTTAGGGAAATAGGCAAATGAGGTGGAGGAAGCTGATGGGGATTGCATCTGCATCAATAGGGAGAAGGGAGGCTTGATGCTGCAGCTGTCGGATCCGAGTCTGTGAGAAAAGGCCTTGTTTACAACCTCCTATGATCTGGGAGAGGCCTTTGAAGCCCGGTAGTCTCTCTGGCAGGCTGGGAAAAGAGTTTGCACCAACCTGACTTGGAGAGAGAAGCTCCTTGGAATGCTGGGGGGAAAAGCTGTCAAGTCCAGCATGCTGTCTGTCTTCCTGAGGGAGTGAGGGGATGGGGGCTGCTGGGTTCGGACCCAGCCCTGTTACACTGCCACATTCTGCATCATCTTCATAATTGTTTCTCTGCCCGAGCCCCTTGTGGCAGTGAGTTGTCAATCCATCACCTTGAGGGCCTTCCTCTCCTCTGCTGTCCTTCTACTGTACCAAGAAGTCATGTGCAGCAGAGAGGTCAGTTGAACCCAAGATGCCTAAAGGATCTCCAATAGAAATGACCTAGGCACTGTGTTTACAGAGTTCAATGGAGAAATTGAACTGTAAGTATCAGTGTAGCTTTGCTTAGTCAAAGCCAGGACAGCCTCCTTGAAGAACCAAGTCTGCATTAGAATGAGCAATGAGGGCCTGGATTTATTATTCATAGAGAGAAACATTCATGGACTGCCAGGGATTCTTCCAGGTAGACCTTGGGAGATACAGAGTGACACCCTTTCAGAGTTTTAGGTCATGACACTTCAGTCGGGTCCCTTCAATGTCCTTTGTCCCTTCTGTCCACAAATCCTAGGCCAGCTTCTTTTTGGTTTACAATTCTAGATCTTGTTTTTCTTATGAAAACTCTGTAGCAATTTGGGGTGACATCCTAGGAAACTCCTGACAGGGAGCCAGTATAATCCTGTCTCAGTTTTGACTCGTTCTGAACTCCCTGGTCAGGGTAAGCTGAAAGTTCCTTCAAGTTACATCACCTGTAGCTTGCATTTAGGGCTGTGACTAAATTTCCAAATGACAGTGTGTCAGGTTGGGTTCTCTAGAGAAGCAAAACCAGTGACGCTTCTATGTGTAGGCCTATAGAAAGAGATG
Organism: Nesogale talazaci; assembly: GCA_004026705.1. Classification (NCBI taxonomy): domain Eukaryota; kingdom Metazoa; phylum Chordata; class Mammalia; order Afrosoricida; family Tenrecidae; genus Nesogale; species Nesogale talazaci. The sequence goes on along the minus strand of PVJH01005297.1, from coordinate 13,345 downwards.
GACATCACGAAGTGGCTCATACTATTGTAGAAGCGGGTAAATCCAACTCAGTTCAAATATTTGGTCAAATGTTAAGCTGAAGGCTTCTCCTGACTTATAGAGCTGTGAGGGCCGAGGAAGCAGACCACAGGCTGGTGGATGCAAAGTAAGAGGAATCCAAGGTCTGCAGGCTACTGGTAGCTCCTGGGATCGGTAGGCAATATGGCAGGCGTTCAATAAATCAGATGCAACATCGAGATGCAGCAGAAGCGACGAACTTTCTCACAGAGGCTCCTTCAAAAGAAGGCTAGTCTTTTGTGGAGTCTTTCTTCCAATTTCATCAGAGCTGCGACTCGATCAAGGAGGCTGTGCTGCACAGCTGCTGGCTGCTCACAGAGTTGATCGCGTTAGGTTAGATCCCATGAGGAGGAGTTGTTGTGTTAGTCCAGGTAGACTAGAGGAACAAATTCATAGACAAGCATATGGATATAAGGGCATGGTTTATATACAAGAGGAATAGGACATCAGGAAAGCATCCCAGTCCAGTCCAGTCCAAAGTCGTAAGTCCCATATTAGCCCATATGCCCGATACCAGCCTTTAAAGTCTCTTTCCTACTCATGAAGTCACAGGCCAGTGGGTGCAGAGTCCCAGTGCTGGCAGGGGTCCCCTCATGGGTCCTCGCTTCCAGGGGTCAGGGTCCATCAACAGCATCCAGTGGTGGTAGAAACAACTCATCACTGTCAGGGGTCTCTACGTGGCTTCTCCAGCTTCAGAGGTCTGGTTCCATCAGGGTAAAGCCATGTGGCTTCTCCTCCGGCTCCTCCAGCTCCCGGGACACTGCCATCTTGTCTTATCCGTAGTTCTTTGTCTCTGAGACTAACTCCCACCAAATCAAGAGATAGCTTCTCATCTCCATGAGGGAAATATCTTGAGATTTCCCACAAGTCTCAGGAGAAAGCCATGCCCACACGGAGACCTCATTGACTACTCAATGGCTATCTCCAGATGAACAGGCCAGACTCCACCCCTACATCTCCATTGTGAAATTAACATAAGCACACGACCGCCACAGTTGTGTTCCATCCCATCGTGGGGGCTTGCTACCAAACTATGGAGAATCCTGTGGTCTAGTCACGTTGACACAAAACCTCACCATCACAGGAAGAAAACAAGACCCAAACCTCTTTTCTGAGTTGTGTGGGCCTCGCCTCAAAGGAAGAGTCTGGAAGAGCTCAGGGAAGACGTACCTCGAAGGGGGAGCCCCCAGGTCTTTCTTATCTTCTCTAAAGTTCCTGGAGCATTGAGACAAGTTGAGAAACTCCTCCCCAGTTGTCTCCTCTGGCAACACGAGAGCAAAGGAAGCCTCCACCTCAGCAGGAAGCACCTCATTTGCATGCACGGGAAACAATCTTTGTGAGTTTAATTAATCACAGTTTACATGCTAATAACCCTTGAAATATTTTTATGGGTAAATAATGGCTATTCCCCGCTGTGGGGGGAATCCGTTAATTCTAACATTCACTTGTAAGTGAATTAAGTCATTAGAGAAGTGAGAGGGATACCTTCAGTCATGAGCAGAGGGAAAAGCCTTGATCTTTACTTAGTCTGTGGATGACACCTGGGAAGGTAGGGTCTTTCCCACGAACTGACTAATGCCAAGATGGTGGCCAATCCCTAACGTCGTCTCTCACTTCCAGGCCTCCCGTTTACATATGACGTCACGGCGGTAACCCTACCATATGCATCACCATCGCTAACCACCACTGATATCACCGTTAGCATCACCGTCATCATGATCATCATTCCTATCCCCACTCCCGTCATCACTGCCTTTATCACTAACCTACACCTGTTTTTTAAATTAAAAATTTTCTTTTTCCTCCTGGACCAGTTTTATCCTTACCATGCCATCACCGATTACATGTGTCACCTTCATTACCAGCACCAGCTCCCTCATTCTCACCACCATCCCCATCGCCACCGCCGTCTATCACTATACAATCCTTTAATACCACGGTCACTATCATCATGCCCACCTTCCTTTCATTTCTGTATCTTGGGGAGTGCTAGACATTCAGCATCATCTTTCCATCTTTTTTCTCCCTTTGTTTGCCCCCCACAGCACTCACACATCTAATCGACTACTCAATCCTATTGATCGTGCCTCCTACATATCTCTCTGAGTTATATCTTCATCTTCCTCTTTCTTTGCAAAGACTGAAGCGTACAGAGGTCTGCCCAGAGGTGTGCCACAGTACAAGGTGGCCTCAGATACTAGCGGTCAAGGTTTAGGGCAGCATCACCTTGTTGAACTTAGTTCTCAGCACTGGCTGCCATCCAACACCTTTGGCACGTTTGCTTGCTGACTTGTTCGTCACCTCTCTTCCTGCTGTCTTGCTGGGTTCACCTCTCCTGTTCACTCTCTAGCGTGGTTGAAACAACTCAACTCCACTCCCTGCCATGGGACCGCTTCACTCATCGTGAGCCTGTAAGACAGTAGGAATGTCTCTGTGGGTTTGCGAGAGCCTTCGTTTAGGGTCTCACAGTTTTTCCACCTGGTCTGCAGCACAGGTGTATTGTATTTCTGTCCAACGACATGAGTGCTGGAGTATTTTTCTAATATGGATCTTCGACCTTGTCACATTTAAGATGAAAACTTCTTCCCATCACCTCATTGACACCAGCGGTGCGCAACTTGACTAATATATGTTGTTAATATGGAAAAACTCTTTTGGGCACTCCATATTGACTTAAAAAAACCTTTTTTAAAAGGTTACTTATGTGCAAATAAAATTAGTTATCAACGTAGTTTGCAGATACCATGTTTCAGTAAATCCACAATGCCCGCCATTGCAAGATGCAGGATTTACCTTATGAAGCATTGAGAGAGAGAGAGTAGAGTCACTAATTGTCACGATAAGAGACTATAGATTTTGACATACATCTAATTTCAGAGTTGTCTGTGTGTCAAAAAATATATATTTTAGAATGAATAAAGTCTAAATAAATTAAGAACACAGCATAAACACAGTGATATAAATGAATGTAATATTTTTTATTGACTGTGACAGCTGGCATTGCTTTGTTGTAAGTGAACTGACACTCGGGAGGTATTGTTCCTTGAGCACAGGTTTTCTCCCGTTGGACAGCCTCCATCACTCCATTCTTTACGTTTTTCTCTCTGCGATCCTTTCGCTGGTTGCCAATTAGCATGACTTGGTCTTTGGCTGGCAGAAACACATGGTTTATGTGTTCAGTGGACCCCATTACTTTCCCCCTTAAGTTGTGACAATTAAATCACTTGACCTGGGAAACGGACAAACAGAAACGTCACGGGACCGCCCACATTCCAGGCTGGTGGCCCAGTAGAAGATCCAGGATGTGTGCATTCGGTGAGCACACTGCTTAAAAACTTCTTGCAGTGCACACACACACACACACACACGGATCCCTAGGTACAGACCAGTGAACACCAGGACCTTCCTGTCACTGCCTGACTCTCATCTGCCTGATAAAAACCTCACTGTCTAGCGCAGTCTGGTCCTTGCCTCCCTGCAGTCTGCACGCTCTCCTCGCTGCTCCTGGACGCCAGCGGACGCACACGCATGTCCATTCCTCGATCTTGACTTTTGCCACCTCCTCGTCCGGTCTGTGGCCTTCTCTTCCCTCCCCAGCCCACACAGAGAATGGGTTCTTGTTCTTGGACCCGTACCTGCAGCCCCCACTTGTTCCTTCACATACCGCCAGGCAGGATGTTTGTTATCTTTGTGATGCGCGACATGACCAGGAGGGCGGCACAGTGGGTAAGTCCTCGGTGGGCGGGTGGGCGGTTCAAATCCACGGGCTGCTCTGCTGGATAAAGAGGAGGGAGTCTACTTCAGAAGATTACAGCCTTGACAGACCGGTGGGGATGGGGCACATCTACTTTGTCCTCAGGTTGTTATGGTTGGAAGGGACGTCATCGGGTGGACGGGGAACGCTTAACACAGCGATAGGTACTGGTTAGGAATGAAATCAATTTCATAAAACTTTAATTTTCCCCTCAATTACACAGTTATATTTGTCTACACCCCAAATCTTTCTCTTTCCTTCAGTTTTCTGCCTGTAACCCCTTTTCTCTCTGTTTATGTCTCTCCTCTCTCTGTTTCTCCTCCTCTGCTTTTTCTCTTTGTCTCGCTTGGTCTCTGTCTTTGCCTCTGAATCACCTGCCGTCACAATCCACAATCGCATCTCCTCTTGGTCTGGTTGTAGTGCGAGGAGGGCCTCTGAGGGCCTGGAGTTTCCACTGGGAAGGGAACTTCCCGGCAAAGCTCCAGAAAGACCACGGGAGTTTCTCCACATGTCAAAGCCCTTTACAGACCTACGCTAGTGCTTTCATCGAAAGCCAGGTGCCTTACCTCTCCTTACTCCAAGGGGGTGATAATCACATAATGGCCACACAGGGAGGTGGGGGGAGGGCAGGCAAGCCGACATGTGTGAAATCACTGAGCACAACGCCTGACAAATCACACCAGTTCCTGCTGAGTTGGGACCAACTGGTGTCCCTAGCATGCCCAACCAGGCTGTGACTCCTGGCTTGATAGTTGAGAAGTTGACCACCAGGTCTTTCTTCTGAGGCACCGCTGGGTGGATTCAAACCTTCCACCTTCTATTTAGCAGCTGAGCACCACCCAAGAGCTCCCTCTCCCTCTTGAAAAACCCAAACTCCCCACCATTGAGTTCACCCTAAAGTGACCAGATTTTAAGTGGGACACCATTGACCGGGGGGAGGGGAGAATTCTTGATTAAAAATTTGGTCTACGTGGAGCAACAAAAATTTTCATAGAATGGAAAAATCGTATTGTAATATATTTAATTTTAAAATGCCGCGTGGGGTTGTTAAATTATTAAAAAGTGGGGCATCTGGTCATTTTACCCGAGAGGGAAGGGTAGAACTGCCCCTGCGGGTTTCTGGGAGGAGATGGGAATTCTTTCTGGGAATAGAAAGCCTCGTCCTTCTGCCTTAGTTAACAGCTCAGTGTGTAACTACTACCCCACAAAGTCTCCTCCCTTGTCCCTAATAAGTGTTCAACAAACGTGTTTCCTCTGAAGGTAAACAAGCAGCCATCTAGCTCAGAAGCAACAAGACCTACATGGAAGAAGCACAGCACCCTATATGACCACGAGGTGTTGTAGGGATCAGGCATCAGAGAACTAAAAACTATGTCATTGTAAATGAGGTGGAGTACAGAGTGGGGACCCAACGTCCACCAGTGGGTGAAGTGACATTCCTTTATAGAAGGCCTGTGGGAAGGAGATGAGTCAGTCAAAGCACAGTGCCGCAACAATGAAATATGCAACTTTCCTCTAGTTCTTACATGCTTCCTCCCCCCCACTTTCGTGATCCCAGTTCTACCTTAGAAATCTGACTAGGCCACAGAATGCACACTGGCACATCTCGGAACCAGAAACATGGGGAATCCAGGACAGATGATTCCTTTAGGACCAGTGGTGAGAGTGGCAATACTGGGAGGGTGGAGGGAAGGTGGAGTAGAAAGGGGAAACGAATTATAAGGATCTGGGGTATGGACAACAGGGAAGTGGGTAAGAGAAGATGTCAGACAGTGTAAGATATGGCAAAATAATAATAATGTATAAATTATTAAGGGATCATGAGGGAGGGGGTAGCAGAGAGGGAGGGGAAATATGAGGAGCTAATACCAAGGGCTTAAGTAGAAAGAAAATGCTGAGAATGGTGATGGCAACAAGTGTACAAATCTGCTTTGCATACAATAGATGTCTTGATTGCGATGAGTTGTATGATCCCCCAATAAAATGATTAAACAAACAAGCAAACAAAAAACATATGTTTCCTATCTCCCTTTCCCCACTGACTCTGAAAACTAAAGTCTTCTGCTAGTAAAAGCACCACTCAGGTTAGCTGTCATTCTGAATTTTAGCCCTTCCTTCATCGTAATGAGATGTGGGCTTATCATTTCATTTTTCTGATGTTCCATTTTTCCGACCCATCCCATTTCTGATAGGATTGTGTTTGATTCAATGACACTTGGGTCAAAAGTGCCCACAGCGCTTGATGGGCAGCAGGTTCAACAGGAGCTGCCTTTGCTGGGCACCAGGAATGTGCTGAGGAACCTAGATTACTCCTGGGCCCGCTGCAAGACAGCTTCCACCAACCCGGGCTAGAAAGGAGGGCAAGGAGGGGAAGGAGGGCGTGCATTTTCTAGATCACTCTCTTTACCACGTGCCTCCCGGATCGGATCAGTAGGCTATTGAAATGGAGTTGATGCCCCTTCGGCCCACACATAGCAAGAGCAGGAGTCTGGCCAAGGCCCCGTCCCAGATGGACTTCTTGTTGCCCAAAGGGGTCAAGGCTAAGCTGGGTGCAGTCTTGCGGATGCCGCTGAGTCACACACCTCTGGGGGCCACGGTACAGCTCTGTGGTCAGCTGTGCCTAAACGCACATGCAGGCAACTACTGAGGCTCAGTGGGACTCGGGGGGACTGGTCTGGAGGGCAGGTCTTAAGTGTGACTGCCTCACAGGCTCAATGCCACTACGTTCTTTTCTTTTCTCCATGCAGTCCGTTTTTCACCCACGGAGACAGCAATGACTTGGTTCCATTGAACTGAGCACTCCAGTTCTACCCATATTCAAGGAAAGCCAGGATCTTGCTTTGTTCTCCTCCTCCTGATGCAGGCTACCCTCACTGATGGCAGAATGTCACGCCATGCTGTGATTGGCAGCTTCTGTCAGCACAGGCTGGCGAGGAAGCCACGAGGTGAATATTCCACCTGACGGCCCTGCTAGACTTGGGAGTCTCCAGTAGAATGTGCGTCTGTCTGATGTCGGGAGAGCGGCAGAGCTTTCGGAGATGGTTTGAGTCTGGGTTGGGAACCAGTTGAGTCCCCGGGCTCCTTCAATTGTTTACAGAACCTTGATGCTCTCTTTTGGGGGGGTCACCTCATCCCCATTCTCGGTCCATGTGGTTGGGGGTGGGGATCTGACCCAGGACTGGGCCATAAAGAGACCGAAATGCCCTGGTTACAGCGCTTGGTACAAGTATGAGCATAGACTATAAGGAGGGGCAATGAGAGCCCATGGTGAGTTTGTTTGTGTGTTTGTTGTTTGTTTGCTGGAACGATGGGGGAAGAAACACACCCTCTTTGTTCAGGAAGCCAAGCTGGTAGGATGGACACTTGACATTGTTGGGGTTCTACTCAGCCACCAGGTGGTGAAAGCTTGACTGAGAGGAAGTCAAGTTTATGTAAAGTGGGAGAGAGATAGAGAGAGTGTGAGTGAGAGTGAGAGTGAGAGAGAGAGAGAGAGAGAGAGAGAGAGAGAGAGAGATTTTTGATGATATTGGGAACCTGGATCCCGGATCCACCTGTGCCTGAAGCTAGATCTACTGATGATCATTCACAAGCCAGAACATGTATCCATTTTCTACTAAAGGCAGCTGAATGGGTTTGGTTTAGGTTCTCTTGTGATAAAATGTTGTACATTAAATGAGTCCCTGAGAACAAGGACGAAAGGGTTCTCACTAAAGAAAGTCAAAGGGATGACCTCTGACAATGACCCACTTCTTTCTGTGTCTTCCCATCTTTCTGCTTGCTTTGCTGTGTCTGATGCAGCTGGGACACGCTGCCAGTGCCAGGCAGGCTGCAAATATTACACAACGTCTGGGGAAAACGGCATTGTTCCCAATTTATGCTTTTGCTTCCCCTCCTGTCTCTTGCATTTTCGCTTTTATTTAAGGCGGTGTTCAGTGTTGTAATTACTTTTTAAATCTGTGCCGTCTGTGACTGGGGTAGGTGGCTTCCTGCCGTTGCTGGGCTTGTGTTGTAAACAAACCCTGTCACTTGGCTGGGAGGCTCCTGCTGAAATATTGCCCTAAATAAATAAAAGGCAAATTAGATATTGGAAAATAACTTTAAATTACATTTTAATTCTTGGGGAATTGCATCTTGCATCTGTGTTAGGGACAAACGGGTTCGCCACAAAGAATAGGTCTGGAGTGAGCTCCAAGCAGGGTGCGGGGGTGTGGGGGTCATGTTGGGATTTTCCAAGGGGAGCGAGAGAAAACAGAGGGGGATTTTTAAGGGATGGGTTGCAGAAGGTGGGGGGAAGGGAGGAACCCTGGATCTGGCTGCTAGATCCTCCTGAGATATGAAAGGAAGGTCAGTAGGTCAGTTCTCCAGTGTGTGTGTGTATGTGTGTGTGCGCGCGTGTGTGTGTGCGCGCGCGCGTGTGTGTGTGTCTCATGGTGGGGAGGGGGTGGGGGGGCACTGGCATTTGTTGTGTCCCTCACATATATGACTGCTTGGTGTCCCTGAAGTGTACCTCTCCACCCTGAGGACAAAATCAGATTCTGATTTTGTTACTAGCCCTGCTGCCCTGCAGGTAGATTGTCAATGTCAAGGAATTCTAGATATTTGACTGTCTTGTGGAAGGAACATGGAGGAGAAAGAAGATAGTCGCTCACGTTGGCCTTGGCCAAACTTGAGTTCAAATCACCATTCTGCCCCTTTCTGGCTATGTGCCTTCTGGCAAATCACTCCCCTGCACCTCAGTTCCTTCATCTACAACATGGATCAGAATCATACCAACGTGTCCACTGGAGTGGGCGTGCATATTCTGTGTGACAAAGAATGCGACCTGCTTAGTGCAGCTGAGTTCATGGCTTGGTAATTAATATGATTCAATCTCCTTATCTGTATGACAGTCTTGTGTAACAGGATGTTAAACTTCAGGGTTCCACAAGGCACCGAGATAAGAGAGATGGGAAATTTCAACGTGAGACTACAGCTTGTTGCCGGCAGGTTTTCAGAGGACCTAATTAGAAACCTGTACCATAACGTATCTACTCTTGAGACCTCTCCTCTTAGCTTCTTGAAATGTGAAATACCAGCCAGTGGAGAGGAGCAATGCTGGGAGTCTTATTCCCTAGACCTTTGGGGGACAAGGGTACCCGTGCTCTTCACCCCATGTCTAGAGGTGAGTGTGGAGAGTGTTGCCTTGAGGGTTATTAGTAAGGATAAGACATTTCTTGCTGCAGCAGTAATGAACCCAATCAATCTGACAAAAATTTACTTCCTGCTTATGTTGAAGTCTGCAGCACATCAGGCTATACTCCCCCATGGTGTCATTTTGCTCTCTGAGACTTGTCGCTTTCAAGAGAGAAGAGATAACCCTCCCCATTCCTTACCCATCAGATTGAAACATTGCTCTGAGTGGCTATCAAAGGAGGAAACGTAAAACTGAAGCAGACAAGTTCCTTTCAAAAACCAACCAACCAACCAACGAGCCAGTCAGCCAGTCAGTCATCCAGCTAGCCAATGATAGATAGGTAGATATATAGATAGAAGAAACACTTGGCTTTCACCTGCCCCTGATAGGACACATGGCAACTCCACTCACTTTACTGGCCAGAACTTGTTACGTGACTCCAATCTTGCAGCAAAGGATATGGATATTTGGTGCACATGATCAGTTTCTGAACTTGGAATGTGTTTCCTGCCTGAAGCTGGGACATATGGACTACTGGGACCTGAGCCTCAGGATGATTCAGTGAGTAAGAGATGTTTCCTGAGGAGTTTGGGGGGTGGGAGCTGGCATCCAGTTGGTCTTCTAGAACATGAAGGAGGATGCACAGGGCTGAGAAAAGACCACCCAGACCAGAGATGCAGCCACTCAGGTCCATGGGAACGCATTGGAAGGATTCTAGCAGGAACTTCCAAAGATCAACAAGCCCCCATTAATCATCTGTCCAGGACAATGGAGGTCAAAGCCAGCTTGCCTGTTGCCAGTCTAAGTAATACTTAGCTTGTCACTCTCTCCTTCTCCCTTTTTGCTCACCAGCCCCATAAGTGAGAAGTCTGGTTGACCAATTGGAGGAGGTAGAATTCAGGAGAGAAGCCAATTTTGGCCGACTGTCTCAGAAAGCAGTTCCAGTTGGACATAGCCCTGGATTTGGGGTGGGTGGAAGCTAGGGCTGGACCTGGCTGGTATGATGTTATGGAATTTAGACTTCAAGTCTTTGTTCTGAATAATCTATTTATTGAGTTGAAGCTCTATAATCTTGACAATTCCCTACTGAACACCACTGTTGTAGGAGCTGGGCCATTTCACGGGTTGAAAGCTGCCTGCTCTCTGGGGCTGGTATTCAGGAGCTGGTGGCTCAGCGTGATCTCAGGATACTCAAGAGGAGAAGAACCATGGAGCCTAGAGGCTGTTCTCATCCTGGGTGGGGAAGATCCCTCCCACCACACCAGTTGCACTGGTCAGGGGGGCATACACACCCGGACGAACAGAGAAGGGAGCAGGAACCACCTGAGACAAGCAGACATCACATTGTGACATTTGCAAAGCCAGGGTTTCAGTCTCAGGCCTGTAGTTTCCAAACCCTTGCTCTTTTCAAGGCATGACCCACCTGCCTGCTGGAGCTTTCTCCTCCTTCCAGGGGGCCTCACTCGCTGTTCCATAAAAGCCAGGAGGGACCCTAGGACATCTACTGCTGCCTCCTGCGTGCCTTTGAAGAAGAGCCTCAGAAAAGGAAGAAGTGAAACATCGGAAGATCTGAGATGCCTGTTGTTTTAGAAGCTGATGGCAGTTACCTCCTTCTCCCCATCATAGACTCCCAGGCTCCGAGTCTAGAGAACTAAGAGGACCAATGAAAGGCAGACAGGTGGCATGGTGTGCTGTGCGATCCTGACTCCTCCCCCTGCAGCTGGGTCAGAAGGCACCCACAAGCGCTGGAGAATGGCTGCTGAAGGTGAGAGATGGGTGGGCTCTCTGTGCTCCAAACTTTCCCTACTTAGAGTCCCCTCTGGGTTCACGCAAGTCTCACCTTCATGATTCTCACTATTTCTTGGTGCTGCCTCTATTTTTCTTTACTGGCTCTTAGTGCCAATCAGGATAAGCTGGGTTAGGCTACCATAACAGGTAGCTCCCAACTTACCTTGCATTCCAAGAACAAGGATAGACTTCTTGCCTAGGTTACATGAGTGTTGTGGTGGCTGTGATCCGACTGTGAGTCCTCTTTGCTCTAGAACCCTGGTGGAGGCACCAGCCTGCAGCAGGCACGTTGCCCGAGGAGGGACGAGTGACTGTGGTGAATTATGTGAGCGGAAAGAATAAGTTCCTGGTCTAAGGCACTAGCAAGATGAAGCGGAGCTAGGATTCAAAGAAAAGAGTAACCACTCGTCTCTATAGCTGGGAGCTGTTGGCTTCTGCCTGAGCCTCTCAATATTCTGATTCAGTAACTATGAACCCGGGAGCGGTGACAGGACCTGCCCAAGGGCCAAAGCCTACTGGGGTCTTGGTGCCAGTGTAGCCTCTGCTACGGGGCCTGATGCACCTCCCGTGAGATCAGGTCAACTCAAAACCCGGGAGAGGGACGTGCTCCTGAGTCAGTTGGTAGAGGTACTGCTGAAAAGCTGCTGTTTTCCCTGTGCCAAGAAGCACTTAGAGATGAATTTCTTCTAGAATATGGAGAGGAAACTTTATGAGCTTGAGGCTGGGGCTGGGACTCAGGTGCTTGGCTGGGGACACTCTGGGCCAGATTGGATTAGGGTCAGGGCTGTGGCTGCAAACAAAGGAAGGGGACACATACAGAAGACCCATGCTCTCTCAGGAAAGCCTGGGGTGACTCAGAATGCCGGAGAGGCACCTGAGCTGCCACCCCATAGTCTGGACATAGAGAAGACAGGGCCTGGCCAACACTCTCCTCATACATCTAACACCGGGGGACTTAGCTGATGGCTTGCTTTTGGTTACAAGTCAAACAATTGATGGTTTGAAACCACTGCCACCACCTCCAGTTGCTGTTGAGTTGACTCCAACATGTGGTCATGCCACATGCACCCAAGTAGCACTGCGCTCCATGGGTTTTCTTTTTTTGTGGCCTTTCAGAAATAGATTGCCAGCATTATTTTCTGGGATGCCATGCAGTAGATTTTGTAAAAACCAAACCAAATCAAGTCAAACCAAAAAGAAGGACTTGAATTGCTTAGAGAAATCCTCAAAATTAGTGTATATATATTTTGGGTAGATATCATTCAGATCAAGTAATGTATATGGAGAGGTACTCTGGAGAGGGGATAGTGAAAGCAGGTTATGTGTTATTTCTCTGTGTCACCGGCTATGTGTAGATGACACCACCTTCCTTGGTGAACATGAGGAGGACTTGAAGTACTCTCTGATATTGAGTGATTCAGGAAGCATCAAAATAAGATGGAAAGACATCAATCAATATAAGATGAAAAGATTATATAGTTACTGTACCAAGAAGAACTAGTTGACATTGCACCATCTTAGGAAATTAGTGAGAACCAATGGTACTGAAGGACAAAGTCTAAGATGTACTGGCAGTATTAACCAAAAACAAGACTCTGAGAATTGTTGGAATACCATCTGAATTGTATAAGCTAATGAAACCCTTGGAGATACTCACTGGTCTATGTTAGGAAATATGGAAGACAACTATTTGGCCAACTGGGTGGAAGAGACCCATACTTGTCCCCATTACCATGAGAGGTGACCCAACAGAATGCTCAAATTATAGAACAATATCACCGATATTGCATACAAGTAAAATCTTGCTGAAGATTGTCCAACAATGGTTGCAGGAAACTACATGGAGAGGGAGCTGCCAGAGGTTCAGGCTGTATTCAGAGAGGATGTGGAACAAGTGATATCATTGCTACTGGCAGATGATCTTGTCTCAAAGTAGAAGATATCAGAAAGACGTTTAGTTGTGATTTATTCACTATATTAGGGGGGTCATAACAAACTATGGATAGCTTTGAGAAGAATGGCAATTCCAGAACACTTAATTATGTTCATGCAGAACTTGTACGCGTATCAAAAGGCAGTTCCAACAAGGCATACAGCATGGTTTAAAGTCAGGAAATGTGTCTCTCAGGGTTGTTTTCACCCAGTCTACTTATTCAATCTATATACTGAACACATAATCAAGCTGGAGTATATGAAGAAGTGTATAGGCTAGGCGCTGACCAGGCTTAGACCAGGTGGCCTCTGGTTCCAGCCCCCACCCCTCATTCCTACCTCTCCGAGGTCAGGCACCCTCTGTTCCAGCCTCTCAGAAGACGGATGATCTGATACGTTTCACAGCATCTGAACTTCAAAACACCTGCCTTCAGCACTCCCCAGGACTTACCTCACCTGCAGAACACGCCCCCTCCCTTGTATTGTCTCCCAGCAGCAAGATGACCCCCACCTGGGCAGAACACAGCTTTCCCCTCCCTACCACTGTTTCCTAGCAACCACAGCACTGGGAACTTCTCTTCCCCTTGACAATCCACGTGCCTTCAACTCAAATCATATATATATATATATATATATATATA